>JASDQU010738976.1:150733-175287 GCA_032191745.1 Picea mariana | reverse complement strand
TCACATCTGATCATCGTAGGTTCCTTTCGTTCTTCTCCAACATCTTGAAGAAGTCTTCTTAACCAAACAACTTCACAAGTTGTTGCACACAAGGCTTTATATTCTGCTTTGGTAGAAGACAAAGATACAATAGGTTGCTTTTTACTGCTCCATGAAACAACCCCGGATCCAACGCTGAACGCATATCCAGTGGTTGATCTTCGATCATCCAGATTGCCAGCCCAATCAAAATCTGAATAACCTATCAACTCAACATTAGATGCATTAGTATACTTAATACCATAATCAAGTGTACCTTTTAGATACCTGAGTACTGCCTTTGATGCATTCCAATGGCTTTCATGAGGTTTCGCCATGAACTGACGTAACACACTCACAGCATATGAAATATCAGGTCTAGTTGTGGTGAGATAATTCAGACTACCCACCATCTATCTATACACAGTTCCATTCACCTCCTTCGAACCATCATCACAAGACAGTTTCACATTCTGTTGCATGGGAACAATAGAAGGCTTACACTGATCCATTTTAAATCTCTTAAGTATTTCTCTGATATACTTACTTTGACAAACAAAAGTTTGGCCTACATTTCTCCAAACTTCAAGACCTAGGCAGTAATGTAACTCACCAAGATCTTTCATTTCAAATACCTTTGATAACTGCTCCTTGATTTCATCAATTAACTTATCTGCATTTCCTGTAATTATTAAATCATCAACATATAATGAAATCAATACTATATACCCCTGTTCATCAAATTTGGTATACAGATTTGGATCACTTTTGCTCCTCATAAAACCCTGTTGAAGAAATAAAGAGTCTATCTTCTCATACCATGACCTAGGTGCCTGTTTTAGTCCATACAATGCTTTATTTAACTTACACACTAAGTGTTCTTGCCCTTTTTCAACAAACCCTTCAGGTTGAGTAAGGTAAACCTCTTCCTTTAACTCACCATTCAAAAATGCAGATTTAACATCTAACTGATGCAACTTCCAATGATACTTTGTAGCTAAAGTGATTAACATTATGATAGTGTTCAATTTAGCTACTGGTGCAAATGTTTCAGCATAATCAATACCTTCTGTTTGTGAATACCCTTTTTCAACCAGTCTAGCCTTATACTTATCTATACTACCATCTGATTTAATCTTGGGTTTGTATATCCATTTGCATCCAATGGGATTCTTATGTTTAGGCAATTCAGTCAATTCCCAAGTATTGTTTTTCATTATAGATTCATATTCTTCCTCCATTGCATTTCGCCATTCATCATGTTCATTAGCTTGATCAAAATTCATGGGTTCTATGACATTTGAAATGTTACTCATTAGGGCATAGTCTTTATACCTCTCAGGAAGTTGAATTTGTCTTGAAGATCTTCTCAACTGATTATCTTCCTCCCCACTTTGTGAAGATCTGTCTTCACCTGTAGGTGAATTGTGACTGCTGGAATTGTCCATATCACTGAGTCCTTCTTGCTGCTGCTGCTGTCGTTGCGGCGATGGCTGTTGCTGTCGCTACGGGGATGGATGTTGTTGTGTGGGAAGCTGCTGCTACTACTCTTCTTTAACTCCTTCATCAAGAAGTCTCTGCCACTCCTCATGACTGTTGTCATCATGATTTCCTGCTTCCTGCTCATGGAAAAGTACATCTCTACTTGGAAATACTTTGTGAGTAGCAGGATCAAACAATTTGTATGCTTTAAATTCAGAACAGTACCCAATGAAAATACATTTAGTGGATTTAGCATCCAATTTCCGCCTATTCTCCTTTGGAATATGTGAAAAATCCTTACACCCAAATAATTTCAAATTATTAACTGCGGGTTTGGAACCATACAAGGATTCGAAAGGAGTAACATTATCAAGACACCTTGTTGGACTTTTATTATTTAAATAAACTGCAGTATTTATGGCTTCAGCCCAAAATGCATTTGAGAGATTCTTACCTTTCATCATACTGTGTGCACACTCTACCAGAGTTCTGTTTTTCCTTTCAGCGACTCCGTTTTGTTGTGGAGTGTGAGGTATTGTAAACTGTTGTACTATTCCATTATCTTTGCAATATTAACTGAAGTCCCCTAATTTATACTCTCCCCCTTGATCTGAACGGAGAATTTTGATGGATTTTCCTGTCTTCTTTTCCACCATGGTTCTGAATTCCTTAAAGTACTCAAAAACATCACTTTTCCATCTAAGGAAGTAAACCCATGTGTATCTCATGCAATCATCAATAAATAACAGAAAGTAAAATGCACCTCCTAAAGACCTAGTCTGCATAGGCCCACAAACATCAGTATGCACAAGATCCAACACATCCCTCTTTTTCTTAGATCAGGATTAGAGGGGAATTCATCTCTGTGCATCTTTCCTAATGCACATCCATCACAAGCAACTTTCTCATTCTTTAACATGGGAAGTCCTTCAACCATATTCTTTTTCTATAATAACAATAAATCAAGATGATTGATGTGTCCATACCTTTGATGCCAAAGAATCTCTGTTGGCATAGTGGCAGAAGTCAGTGCATGATGTGCTTTGTTGGTAACATCAAGTTTTTATAGACCTCCTACTCTGACACACGTTGCAACAATTCGGAAGTGGTCCAACAGATCCTTCACTATGCAATAATTCTTGAAGAATTCAACCTTCAAGTTTTGATCTGTAATGGTGGACACAGAGATCAAATTTTTTTTTATTCCTGGCACGTACACCACATTGTGAATGTGACAAACAGTACCATTTGGAAATGTCACAGGAATGTCTCCATATCCCTTGATCAGATGAGCGTGGTCATCTCCAAGATATATGCTGGCACCATTCTGTGTTTCTTTAAAATTAGCATACCAATTTTTATTACAAGTCATCTGTACTGATGCTCTGGAATCCACAAACCAGGCATCAAAATCATCCATTTCAGCAGATAAAGCAGCGTTAGACACAAACAGCCTAAGATCCCGTGAGTCAAAATTCAGGGGTTCATCAATATCATCACTAGCAATAAATAATCTGTGATCTTGATTTGAATATTTTTCTGCATAATGACCTGAATGTGTTCTAGGTTTATTCCTAGCCTCATCACTTTTCTTCTTATGACAGTATTTAACCATATGTCCAGGTCGACCACAATAAAAACAACTCTTTGACTCATTCTTATCATATTGCATACCTTGATTTGGAGATTTTCTTCTCTGCGATGAATTGCCTCTTTGCCATGAACCACCTCTCTGCCATGAACTGCCTCCTCTGCCTCTTACTCCTAATCTCCCTCTCGTAGATCTATTATTTGACCACAGTGCCAAATATTTACTCCGAGGATTTAGATTCCTGCGCCTCTCTTCCTCTTGCAGCAAAATACCTATCAGTTCTTCAAACGTAGGAGGTTTCTCCCTTGCTGCAAGACCTGTTATGAACATATGATAATCTTCTAGCATACCATTTAAGGTAATAGTCACTAGATCAGTATTGGAAACAATTTCCCCTATATTGACTAACTTGTCTTTCACCTCTTTAATGCGACCCAAAAATGAAGTAATAGATTCATTTCCATCCATCTTAATGCCTAGCAATTTAGTTTTCAGGAACAAAATGTGATTTGTGTTGCTAGTTTCATACAATGCTTTAAGAGCAGTCCATGTTGCAGCAGAAGTTGTAGCATCTCTAATATGTGGAATTATGCTATCTTTAACAAACATGCGCAACAATACCTTTGCCTTGTTTTTGCGCTTCTCCCAGTCTTGGATCTGTGTTGCTGTCGCACCTGCAGCCGCATCAGGTTTCAGTTCAGTTCCATTCGCAATGTTCCAAACACCATAGCCCTCCATGAGTGTCTGCATCTTGAATTTCCAGTTAATGAAGTTTGAGTCATCTAACTTGTTGGCTTTGTTGAGGTAGGTCTCCGTTAGAGGATTTTCCATTTCTGCAAGTTAGTCTTTGCAAGTGAATCACCAAAGATATGCAGTTTTTTGTCGAATTTTCTCTTTTACTAATTCATTGCTTGGTTACTTTGCATCTAGAGACTAGACCAATGCCAACTAAGTTCCCCATCTATTTTTATTAAAAAAATTCAAGTGCAAGCAAAATGGATTGTGCATGAATGTTAATTACACAACATTATACAACTTTACACATAACCACTTGTAAATTTGTTCATTCCTTCATTTGTCTGTGGTATTAAAACATCTTAATAAATTGATGACTTTCTATTCTTCCTTTGTATGAGGGAATTTGAATGACCAGCTCAATGGTTGTAAGTGTTATTGTTAGTCATGCATTAGAATGCACTACTATTCTAAATTAATCAAAATCACTTAATAAAATATTTAATGAAAGTTGGCGTTTCAGAAAATAAAATACCTCGCATTCATAAACATTACCTCAAAAGACAAATGGGAATTGTTGCATGTGGTTCCAATGGAAATAAATATTTCAATGTATGTATCTATAGCCCATTGCTCCATCCACGATAAGATTCTTAAGAAGATTCCTTGTATTTCTAATGGGTCACACAATGAATGTAAGATTTAATGGTGTTCTTACCAGGTTACACTCCAGATATTTAGCAAACCAATCAATGACTCAATTAAATGAGAAAATGCTTTGTGGGTACAAGAGCCAAGTACTCGAGATATAGAGAAAATAACATTTTACATAAAGAGTTAATTACACTTGCGATCAAACCAAACAAATAATTGGAAGATAGTGGCATTATGGACGCATTAGAGAGTGCTATAGTATATGGTACTAGAACTAATTGGAACATTGTATATTCATACAAACCCACTACAAAATAATAAATACCTTTCAACAAACAATATCAAGATTGATTATAGAATGTCATTAAGAATTGAATAAACAAGACATTCAAGCTATTTAGGTGAGTGCACAAAGTTGGTGGACGAAAAAGTGGCAAGGGGGTCAACAAGAATGCACACTTGCAAGAATGTGTGTGCATTATTTGAAATGCACACACGTTCTTAGGAACATGCATGCATTATTGATGCTATAAGTTTGAAAAATCTAGAACCTCCACTTAGCTTTCCACATAGGTTTGTCAGCAGGAACGAGTGCATGTTCTTCCTCTAATATAGCATTTTTAATGGGCCACAACCGCGATTTTTCCCCATTTGCACACATCTCGCTCATGTTTTTACCCTCATTGAGAAAATAGAGAGAAGGAGCTTTGTCAATATCTTTCCATCATGTCCCAATCAAGCCAGGTATGCTTGATTTATCTTCTTTTCCTCCCAATTTAATAATTTTTACTTTTATTCAATTAAGTTAATATATTCTAAAAGAATCTAAATTATAGAAATTTGTAATCTTATAGAGAAATCTCATCTAAAAATTTAGAGAGTGACCTCTTAGAGTGCCTAACATTTCCCCTTTAAAAATAAGTGTAGAGAATTTACAAGAAATGTGATTATTTTATGGTTTTATTTATTTATTAAAATACGTATTGATGTTTTTTGTATTTACATGCCACACATTATTAAATTGCAACATATATTATAAAATGGAACCTCGAGATGATGTAAACCTCCAACCAACAAACCAAGGAGAAGAAAACCCCAACCCACCACAACCACCCAACATAAAAACCAAAATTGATGAGGGGTTGGCCACTTTAAGAACACTTGCAAATCAACTAAGGGGCACAAGAGAACCAAGAAGGGAGTCCTTGGCCACTTCATTGGATGTCATTGTGAGGTCCATTGCAAGTGCCCAAGGGAAATTGACTTCTATTTATCAAGATAGGGAAATAATGTTTGCGTATTACAACACTGGATTGGATAGAAACCAAGTTAGAGACTTGGGTATTTCAAAACAAGAACTGATGTCTATTTTTAGGGATCCTCGATATTCTCAACCACCGTCTGTGAAAAAGAAATGCATTTGCGTTGACTAGTGTGTCCACCCACAATTTAGTCAAAATTTGATGGATAGGTGGTACATGGTATTTGATAAGTCTCCCTGCAATAAAAGGGAGGTGCCTTTATATTTTTTGCGAAAATTGTGGGATGAATTTATTCTGGGTCAACATGTCAACTACTTTGGCATGGGTGAATTCTAGAGGGTTGGTTGAGGGTCTACAAAAGATTGAGAACATGCTCGGTGCAATCCCATGTTAGTTACTCATTATTTTAATCGAAGGCCTAATTGATGCAACCCCCCCTTCTCTTCTCGAGGTTCTACGACCTCCCAGTCAAGGATCTTCAAATAACTGAGCCAAATCGGCTCTTCGTACCTTTGTCAGACCCTGTAATTGATTTACACAGGCCCCCTTTGGTTACCCACACAGGCTCAATTCACATGCACGCCCTTTCTCTGGCGTTTCTGGTAACTCTGAGTGGCAAGTGCTAGCTCCTCTACTAGTACCTTCTTCCTTATGACCATGGGTTATGACCTTCGGATGGCCCCTTCGTGACTTCAGGCTTTGACAGTTTTGGATGCAACTAACTCCTTTTCCCCGAACTCCGAATCGATGAAATGACCTGGATAAGATCTATGACCCACACTCCTCTGACAACCAACGAGTGTGATCCACTTTGGGACTTTGGATTTGGGAGTTCCAAACGTTCCCACACCTTTTTCCCCTGAATTAGATTTTACCAGGAGCTACGGATCAAGAACCACGTGCTCATCTTGATCTATGGTCGAGATTTTCCTTTGATTTCCCCTTTGGGCGAATTTCGGTCAATTCTCCTTTGCTCTTCTTTCTCCTGGAGTGTCAATCCTTCGAAGTGACAAATATTTTGCCATGTGTCATTTTCCAATGGATGACTCAGATGAACTCCGACGCTCTGGCCTTCGAGAGTTCTCGTGCCTTCACTCTTCACTTCCTCCAGAGTGAATTTTTTCCATAGTAAATCTCCACGATCCACGTGTCCCTTCATTCATCAATGACTCCTATTGATTTCGGCCTTTGGGACTTTTGACCTTCGTGAACTTACTCTAAAAATAGATCAGGACGCGAAGAACTGCTAAAAATAGTAAATTGTGCTACAATTAAGGAAACTGAAAAACTTAAAGAAACAATGGTGTGGGTTGAAGTGGAATAGGTGGGGGGCCACCAATATCCACCTGGATCAGTGTCCTTTCCAGATTTTTATAACCCTAAATTGCACCAGACATGCATACCTGGCATCATGCCATCTAACTTGCTATCTTTTCCAAGCCATCATTGAACATCTCTTCTAAAAACCGTCATTTTGAAGGTGTACGCACCCTGCACCATTATTTCCCATGTACACACGCTTGCTGAGCCACTACAACCCGTGTACACTCACAGAATATCATGAAAAATGAAAATTGCATAAGATACTGGATTTTGGGTTGTTACTTAACCGTTTAACTGCCCATAGCCAGTCACCCCAACTGTTATTATCTCCTTTGGCCTATAAAAGAAGGGGTTGGGGTCCCATTTCAAAAATAAGCACGAGAGCATAGAAAATCTACCCATTTCTGTATTCCCCCTTTGCCCCAATATTCAGCAACCACATTGTGAGTTTGAGCCAGAATTCCCTTTTTCTCCATTGCAAGCCCTTGCCATTCCCCTAGAGAGAACTGAAGAGGAGAAGGAGATGTGGAAGTTGTTGGAGCATTGTGAAGAGGGGCCCAGGACCGCCTTCGAGGAGCAGTGTCAGTCTCATATTGTAAGTGAATTTTGTGAGCTTAATATAAAGAATTACTTTTTCCGTCCCGCCAAATGATGTCTTAAACTTATATGATTTGTTTACATTTCTTTTTTATGATGTCTAACCCACTAATCCATATGTAGAATGAATGCTTGTAGTTTCTTGTTTGTCTTTTGGTGAATGCAGGTCAGCCTTGGGAGGAGACTTGCAGTCAAGAAATAACTAAGCGCAAAGGGATCGACACCCGACGCAGAGTTTAAGGTATGCCTACCGGATCCCTATACCTTGTCTTTTATGTATGATTGTGGGGTAATGTCGGGATAGTTGATAAAAATTAGGAGACTTTATTCGGTTAGGTATGCCTACATTTTAGAACCCTGGTGTAGTCCGTAGAGGGGTTTTTGCACTATAGCAGAATTGGAGACCATACTGGGGAATGCCTCTAGGGTCTTTGGGGATATTTATTTTTGGGCGATTTGAATCAGTTTGTTTACTATTTTCTGAGTTTTTGTAAGCTTCTGTGTCTTTAAAGGATGATGGTCTTCCATACCAGTACTCCCTTCTTGTGCTAGACTGTTGTTTTTTCATTTTTTTTTAGGAGTTACAGAGGTTTACATGGCCTGTAGTGGACCTGCACACGTGCTTACACGCCTTGCCTTTGGACAACCCATGTACATACGCTAGCTACTGAAGTGTCAGTAGTGTGTCTGTGTTGAGAAATTTTTTTCTAAAGAGAGGCAATCATCCTCTTCCCTGTAAAAAGTCACACTTCTCAAGGGTTTTCTTGATCTAGTCCTGGTCTCTGTTATAACAGTCTGTAGCTTAGGTTTGACTTTAGCATAGCTTTCTTTTCATCAAAATATTTCTTGTGTTTTCTTTAATAGGGTTTTTAGAAAAGTTTGTGAGTCTACTTTGAGCTGCCTATTTGGTATTGTCACTAACTCCCTGCGATCTGCAATTGGGCCTAAATTCATTTCTTGATCCTAACTTGTCGTCATTTTTCCCTTTCTTGCTTTAGAAGAAAAGAAGAGAATACATTTTCAAATTTCTTGTTTTGAAGCATAAAACAATAAAAAAAAAATCTTTCATCTCTTTGTTTGGTAAAGTAGTTTAGGTTAGTTGCTTCATTTACCATGGAAAAAGAAAGTTTTCTTAAGTTCTTTACTTGAATTCTTAGGACATTAAGTAGATCGTAGCTGAGAAAAATCTTGTTTCAAGTTTTTCTTTTCAAAGATCTGAGAAAAGTAGTTATGAAAAGTTTGGTGAAAGAGTTTCATTTGGCAAATATTTCTTTGTGAAGAAAGAAGTAGTTTGTTTTCAATTTCATCTTATGTTCTTCTCTTTCGTCTCTTAAAGAACATCACTGGTTTCATTTCCATTAATTTTGACTTAAGAGAACCACTAAAATTGACACTTAATTAAAAGTTATTAGACTTTGTGTTTTTAGGGTCCATCAATGCAGTCTAGGCTAGAGCCTTGATTTAGGATTGGAGAGAAAAATCTTCAAGGCTACAAAAACAAACATAAGAGTCTGAGCTAGGGAGTGATTGAAAGTCTAGTAACAGTGAAAGTTATCCAGGACCCCCCTCTAACACAGGGGCTAAGAACGAGGTCGTGTGCGAAAAGGTAGCAGAGATAAACCCTCCAAATCCGGACCAAGCATAGTAGGGAATGCATATAGAGGGCTTATATTGGAATTCCGTTGATCACATTTAACAAAGAGCTTTGTAGGTCTCGAATCCATTCGATATCCTCAGTCATCTTCTGGAACACTTTCTTTCGATATCCTTGATAGGTTTCGGGCTTGATACCCTTCTCATTGCAGTCCACCCGACTGTCGACTGTACCCGCCTGGTGACTGTTCGCGCGCTGGAAACCTAGTTGCCTTTATCTTAGTGACTTACACAGGTGACTGCAGGGGTATACTATGGTACCTAGGGTAGACATTGGGCCACGCTTTGTAGAGTATACCTCGAGGGTTCTTTCGTATTCGATTTGCACTTGCACCGGTAAGTTGCTTTAGTGTTGGCTGTTGTAACTATTCTTCCAACTAGTTAGTGATCTGCTTGTCTTATCTCATAGGAGATTTTTCTAGTGTGTGCTATTTTTTAAATGATTATAGAAAGCCCTAGTGTGTCATTGATATTCTCACACAGTGGAGGATCGGGAGCTTCATTGGTGGCAAAGGCTTTTGGGCCTGCCACCAGTTGATCTCGAGCCACCCCCACCATCGCTAAGGTGAAAACTAGACCAGCAAGGGTCTTTTCAGGCAACCAGGTTATAGGAAACTATGCCTGAATCATCTCCGAGAGGAGAACATTTGATTATGGAGGAACCAATAATTTATGACCCCAAAGCGGAATCTCTTGGTCCGTATAACCCTCCAATCACTAATCTATCGGTGCCCATCATCGTACAGGTTCAACCTTACGAGCGTTAGGTAGTGTCACAAGTAGCGATGGAAACAAATGATTTTACTTCTTCAGGGAATACTCATATTCCCTCTACGGCTATCACTATAGAGGGTGTTCCACCTCCTAACCAACCGTCGCCAGTCTAGACCACTACAGTCTCGACTGCCTCTACCTTGAGAAATGGTTTGATTCCATCTATGGCGACGATCACTGCTCCTTTAACCCAGAGTGCAACAAGCCCTTCGTTCTCATACGGGTTGCCTATTTTCAGTATGAGCACTGTAATTTCCTACTCCACTCTACATACTTTAGGTCTCGAGGCAGGGAGCTCCAACGCTCCTTTGCAAGGATCCATGGGGGGCACTTCAGCACCCTAAAATGCTTTCCCTTACGAAGGGGGTCATATACCTCCTTCATCCCCTTCGCTCGGCGGTGCTCACCAACATTCTGCCTGGTCAAACGTAAACTATAGTTCGTTTGGAGCAGGTAGTCAAGGACTTCCTTATAGTATGCTGGTAGGTTTGACGTCGTTCTCTTTGTTCGACGTGTTTGGTAACAACGCTTTCTTGTTAGTTGCTGTCTCGGCCCAGGGAAACCCCGGTTATGGACAACAAAATTCTGTACAGGGTACTATTCCTGCACAGGGGGGAAACTTAAGAATTCCTTCCTCACAAGGACCATGGAATCCATGGCAGGGATCAGTTCCCTTGTCAGGTATGCCGACCGGGGAAAACCCCTTCCATAACTAAAGGAACCCCGGGCAAGGCTCAACACCTATGCCTGTCGGATCTATAGGGGGCAACCCTTCCCAAAATCCTTGGAATGCGATGCAAGCCCAACCCTTTACATCCTATTACAGGAGTCAATCAATGACATCTCAAAAAGCATAGAATCCGTACACTGGTCATGGCCATGGTTATTACCAGAACCCTGGCCAGCAACCTAACTTTTCTTGGCAACCCGGTGCCAGCCAAACTCCAGGCTTCTTTTTCCCTGGTTATAATCAACAACCCAAATTACCGTTTCTGGAAACTTTGCACTTGCCAAACTTGACAAGGTATTTAAATGACCCCATCTATCTTGATCTGCGTTGGTCTCCTATGCCAACCAAGTTGCCTTCGGACATTCCAAAGTTCGATGCCAAGCCTAATGCATATCTAGGCGATCATGTGACTACTTTCCATTTATGGTGCTCGTCCAAGTCATTGAGAGATGACTCTGTCCAGTTGCATTTGCTTCAACACACTCTCATTGGGAGTGATGCAAAATGGTACATCGAGCTTGACCACTCAAGATACTCTTCCTTCGGCGAATTGGAAATGGATTTCTTAAAACATTTCCAATTACCTGTGAGATACAATGCCGACACTGAATTTCTTGCCAACTTTGAGCATAAAAAAGTGGACCATATCTCAGATCACATCCAAGAATGGAAACGTCGAAAGAGTTTGATAAAAGTGTTAGTCCCACCAACATTTCTTCTTGAGTGGTTCCTTAAGTCTTTGGTGCCCCAGTTGTCTAAAGACGTCGCAACGCCGGGGATGTTTTCAAAGGAAGATGTGATAATGAGAGATAAACAGCTAGAACTGATTTGCTCTCAGTCTAGTTTACTTTACGAAGTTTTTCCAGATGCACCAAGGTCGATACTTGACAAGACCAGACAGAGGTTTGGACCACATGCCGATGGTATTATTGTTTCAGTGAAAACAAAGCCCACTGATCAGCTGTCAAATCAATTGCAGCAATTTTCGATACAACAAACAATGGCCAGCCAGACCACTGGTTCAGTTGTTCCCCCTACCCAAAATTCGGATGTACACAGTGTGCAATCGAAAAACCTAAAGGCCACCCAACAGCTTGATGGAAAGAAGAAACAATGAAAGAAGGGTAAGGGGGATAAGAAACCTACCGATAATGCTAGCAGGGGAAACACTAAAAATAATAAGTCTAAGTATCCATGTAATATTTGCATGAAAGACCATCTGGCTCACCGGTTCCCTTGGCTTGCGGAGGCCCAAAAGTTATTAGCACAGCAACAGCCTGCCGTGTTAAAAAACCCATTTCCACATGGGAAAAATCTAACTCAAGCCTCTTCGAGCATGGAAGGGGGCATTCAGGGACCCCCTCCATATTCAAATAATCCTTCATCCGCGAATGTATACATGATGAAAGGTAGCGTTGACATAACAACTAGGAAACACAACTACAAAATGCCAAACACCTATGAGAAAGGTAAAGAAGCCAAAAACCCATCTCTTCCTCTCCAGATTGAGAAGACATTGAGCGAAACAATGACACACATCCCAAAAGGTGTGTTCAAGAAAGCTTCCCACAACCTAAACACAAGGGCCACCCATAACTACTCTGTGGTGGAAGATTTGTCACAAACCCTTTGTGCAATGTCTGCTTTGGAAGTCCTCTAGAGTTTCCCTTCCCAAAGAAAGGCTCTGTTAGTTTCCTTAGGATCTGTTAAAACTTGTGATCTAGGAACGATCATGCTTGATACGACCAACTTAAAACCTCATCTTCCTTACCATGTAGCATTTCAGATAGTAGTGGCTTACACCACAAAAACTTTTACTCAGAACATTTTCTGCACGGTGGTTGATGAGGGTGCCTCAACATGCATGATGTCTTTGGCATGTTGGAAGGCCATTGGTCAGCCTATTTTGTCTCTGTCACCTACTCTTCTTACCACTTTCGATGGTCATTCGTTTCAACCACATCGAATCATACCCTCTTTCCCCGTCCAGTTAGGGGAGAAGACCATGAGCGTCGAGGTTGAAGTGGTCGATGCATATCTTGACTACAATCTCTTGTTAGGAAGGAGTTGGACCTATGCTATGCAAGAAGTGGTCATGAAAGTTTTCCGGGTCTTATTGTTTCCACATGAGGGTCGGATCGTGTCCATTGATCAGCTATCCTTCTCCCATCCTAACCCTTCATCAGGGTATCCACGGTCCCAATTATTGATAATCCTCAGCCCGACATCGTCAACGTAGGGGTTGGTTTTTTCCCACCTTTGATGGGTACCTTTGATTACTCGCCTCCGACAGGCAATGTCCATTACATGTCGGTTGTCCCCGACCAACCTAGGGCCGAAATATTTCAAATCTCATCGTTTCGCATGACTTACTTTAACGATCCATGAAATATTCCTTCCCCATCAGCCACGATGGAAGGGACAGGGCACCATGGCATGGCCATGCCTTTGTCCATGGCAGAAGTTGCATACTCTATAGTTCAGCAAGCCTCCGTTGACCATGATCCAACTCCCACACAGGAGTTAGATTTGGTTCTCGAGCCTACTTGGGCTCAAGGTTCCCTCGCCGATACTGATTCTTTAGACTTAGTCTTTCCCTCAGACAAGGCAATTATTGAGGAAATGACTATTCTAAGCATACCCTAGGACGATCTTCATCACAAATCTTACTTCCTCCCAGAGTTAAGAAGAATTCAAGCAGGTGAATTCACTCTGACTATGAATGGAGATAAGGCTTGTCCTATTAATCCTTTGGCTATGCATGATGTTTACGCTGAAGGAAATATAGAAACCATTGCTCAAACGATACATATTGATATCTCTAGAACCCATGGTGTCATGGGTAATATCTTCATCAGAGTGGACTTCTCCCCCGAGGAGATTTGAATCTACACAGATTTATTTAAATAATTCCGCGACATGTTTTCCTGGTCTTACGATGAAATGCTAGGCATAGATCCAAGAATCGGGAACATGAAATCACGACATATCCTGATGCTAATACGGTCCAAAAGAAGCTTCGTCCAGTCAATCCTAGGAAAGCAACAGGTATTAAGGCTGAAGTAGAGAAACTGCTCCAAGATAGTTTCATCTACCCCATCCAATTGACTCAATGGGTGTAAAATCCCATGCCAGTCAACAAAAAACAGGGCACGATTCGTGTATGTACGGACTTCCGTGATTTGAACAAAGCCTGTGCAAAGGACAATTTCCCCACACCATTTATTGACCAGATATTCGATGAATGCATAGGTTGCAAATCCTTTTCTTTCATGGATGGTTTTTTGGGATATAATCAGATACAGATCAAGCCTAAAGACCAACAAAAAATCTCTTTCATTTGTCCGTCGGGTACATTCGCTTATCGAAAGATTCCTTTTGGTCTCAAAAATGTTGGAGCTACTTTTTAGTGGGCCATGTCTTTTTCTTTCCATGACCTCAAACACATAGTCGAGGCTTATCTTGATGATTTAGCATCACGATCTTGCAAGAGAGTTGATTATCTCACATACCTCTGACTTATCTTTGACCGATGTCGCTACTACCAGATCCACTTGAATCCAAACAAATGCAGATTTTGCATCACATCGGGTTGTCTACTAGGTTTCATAGTTTCGACAATAGGGATCATGGTCGATCCTTTAAAGGTTGAGGCGATAGTTCAGTTGCCTCCCCCGTGCACAATCCCTCAGCTTCAGAGTTTGCAGGGAAAAGTGAACTTTTTACGGCATTTCATCACAAACTATGCCAAGATCACAAAGGGTTTCATGCATTTATTGAAGAAGAATGTTCCTTTTCATTGGGACGAAGCCACTCAATGCTCTTTCAAAGCATTGAAACGCGCCCTCACATCTACCCCTCTACTTCGGCGACCCAATTATAATAAATATTTCTTATTGTACTTGGACGCTACAGAGTCAACCCTCGGTATGGTCTTGGTTTAGGAGGATGATTTTCTCTCTGAATACGTGATTTATTACCTAAGATGAGGCTCGGTTGGACCAGAACTCAATTATTACCACATTAAAAAACTTGTGTTGGCAACATTCCATGCTGTCCAATGGTTTCGTCATTACATCTTGTTTCGCAAGACTATCATCATTACCGTTGTGAATCCGTTTCAATACGTGTTGACACGATGCGTAATCGGTGGAAAGATCAGTAGATGGATAGTTATCCTCTAGGAATTCGACTTGGATTTCATTTCGGAAAAATCCAAAAAGTCGTTGGTCTTCGTGGAACTCATATTGGAACTTCTGGTTGAATCAAGTCATGTCATACCCGAACAGTCTCCTATCAAAGGAGACATGTTTTTGATTACGTCTTCCGATGCATGGTAAGGAGATATACTAGTCTATCTCCAGAATTTGAAGTACCCTACCTCTACTTCTCATAATGACCGTCGCCATATATGCCATCAGGCCAATAACTATCTCATACTCGAGGACACTCTATATCGTCGAGGTGTAGATTGCATCCTTTGCCAGTGTCTCACTCATGAAGAAGAGGAAATTGTGCTTAACGATTGCCACACAAGAGCATGTGGCAGTCATTTGTTTGGGTTGGCAACATCCCAAAATATCCTACGAGCCGTTTACTTTTGGCCGACGTTAATCAAAGATTGTGTTGAATCAGTCAAGAAATTCCACCCGTGTCAGATCTTCTCTCGAAAGATGAGGGCACACCCTACTCCCATGTTTCCCGTTATCACAGTTGGTCCCTTCACCAAGTGGGGGACTGATTACACTACATCCAACCCTCCTTCCACAAGGGGGCACTGTTACATCATCGTAGCAGTAGAATACTTCACGAAGTGGGTCGAAGCTATGCCAACATTTAAAGATGATGGCGAGACCACAACTCTCTTTTTGTTTAACCAGATAATAGCAAGGTTCGACATCCTGAGAGAGATTGTCACTGACCATGGTAGTCACTTTCAGAACAAAATGATGTCTGAGTTAACGTCAAAGCTTGGGTTGAGGCAAGAAAATTCATCACACTACTACCCACAAGCGAATGGTCAGGTGGAAGCTGTGAATAAATCCCTTAAGATTATTCTCTAGTGAACGATCAATTTGGCCAGGTCAAATTGGCATTTGATGTTGTACTCGACATTATGGGCCTACCGAACGTCTGTTAATACTGCAACTGGTTTCTCACCTTTTCATCTCGTTTATGGGATGAAAGTAGTCTTTCCTATAGAGTGCCATATCCCCTCTCCAAAGTTGGTAGTACATTTATTTCCAGACACTTCCCCACTCGAAGAACGTTTATTATATCTTGAGTAGCTCGATGAGCAACGTCGGGATGCATCCTTGGCTAATGAGTCTCGCAAACAAAAATTCAAGTGTCAGTATGATCGGTTAGTCCGTCCTAGGATTTTCTCTGAAGGTGACCTTGTCCTAGTCTATGACCAAGCTAAGGACCCCTTAGGGGCAGGCAAGTTCAAACCCATATGGTTCAGACCTTTCATCGTGAAGGAGGTTCTAAATAAGGGCACTAATCTTCTGGTGGACTTTGAGGGAAATGCTTTGGTGGAGCCTAGAAATGGGCTCTACCTCAAGAAGTATTACTCATAGATGGGTTGCCTTGGGTGACTTCTTGTAACATATATATAGTCTTATACATTTTCTTTTTAGTTTTTGTCTTTTTGGTTTTATGGACGTGTCATTTTTTGATGTCATATTTTTCACTGTGGCATATGTCAAGTGAATCAGAGGTGTTCATTGGGTTTGCGGATGGTGCTAGCCGACACACTTAGAGGCTTGCTTTTGCAACTTGGGTGATTTTCACACCTTAGGGCCAGTTGTTATCTTCTGAAGGTATTTATTTAGGTGACGCCACAAACAATGTTTCCGAATACAGTGCAACCTTAGAGTTGCTTCATGACACTTTGTCGCATGGTATCTCTCACCTCCAGGTCTACTTAGACACTCAGCTAGTTGTGTCCTAGTTAAATGGAATTTACAGTGTTCACGATCCTACTCTACACCGATAGTTCCTTAGGGTATGTCTCTTAGAATGAAGCTTTGATTACATTACATATATTCATGTTCCTAGGAGATTGAATCAAATCACAGATACTCTAGCTAATCATGTATTAGATTGTCATATTGCACACATGTAAGAAAAAGAACGCACACGCACATGTAATTACATTTGTAAAATAGATGTAATCCATAAAACATAAAAGACGTAAATATCCATATATATATCAAAAACATCAGAGTACAAGGGTGGGCGCAAGCGCCTCAAAAATATGTCCAATATGAGTCACGGGGCTCATGCCCTCAAAAATATAAAAAAAATTCTATCAGCACGTAGGTAGTCTAGCCTAGCTAAGGGCGAGGCCTGTTGACCCTACCATAGTGAACAACGACGTTTTCCAAATGCCGGAAGAGCTAGACCCAAGTCTGTGGCACCCCAACTCTATGAGGTTGCATCGATGGTGGGAGATCCTCGATCTCCACCATAGGGACTGTACGAGTGAGCGCAGTAAGGTTCCCCTCTACCCATCTCAATACTCTCTCAACCTCTCCGGTTGGAGGCCCCCCTGCTGCTGCTGTTGGTCCGACGAATTCAGCTGGTTCTACCTCTGGTCGAGGACGCCGCCTAGTCCTCAGGAAGTCTGTTGGACGCAACGGTCCCACATATGTACATAAAATATACGTAAGTGTCAGATACTCTGGTACACAAAAAAATGATATATATAAAAAGACATAAAAAATTAAATAAACTTTGAAAAGTAAACTTACCCATCTCTCCTCGCTCTGCCCCAGGAGGTAGAGGCATGTCAAGATCTATTGAAAATTTGATCCCAACATAGGGGTAGTCCTCTATCGCTAAAATATCTCGTGACCACCAATCAAAAAACTTGTCATCGAAGGCTTCGATGGTCCTCCCTCTCCCCTGTCGCAGCAGCAACGCCGCCCATCTGTATAGAGCCAAGAGAGAGGCCTCGTGCCCTCATATAGTCTCTCAAGGACTAAGACTAGGTACCCTCTCGAAGAAAAAGGAGCACAAAATTGTCCCAAACCCAAAGTTTCGAGTCTCCCATATCTGACGCTATGTTAGTTGTCTCTTCATACAATCCAACATGGTGGTACTACAGTCGAAAATTCGTGCATTTAAGCACTGTACCACACAATGCATGTGTGCCCGGGAAGCCTAATGTAAAGATGCAGATCCAGTGATCCATCCAATGAGTAGAACTATCACTTTGAGTGATAGGTTGTTGATCTTATGTGTAGGCACCTGAGAACCTACTTTCTCAGTACCAGCCTCGCAATGGAGTCCAATCAACTCCTTAATGTTGTGAGGCCCGGGGGGAAAAGTGCTCAAGTTGATTGGATCCCCTCTCCTTGAGAGACCAGCAAGAAGTAAATTTCCTCATTCATTGGAGTCAACGACTACCCCTCGAGCATAAATGCCTCTGCATCACGATGCTAGTAATATATCAAAGCATTTAGCAACCTGGGTTGTGCCCTCATAAATGGACACTGGAAGAACTTTAACAAGCCACATTGTGATAAAACAACAATAGTAGTAGGGTCCTCTGAGACCAAGAAATCAATGTCCTCGTGCTCCCTCTCTCTCCAATGAACATGTTAGCACTCTGTAATTTTCCCAAGGCTATGATGGTAGTCACAGAGGCAACATCAAAACCACTTTGAGTCTTAGATCTAGCCCTCCAAGACTCAGAGAGGGATCTCTCTGTTTGATTTATCTTTGTTAAAGATTTGATCTTAGGCTAGCTATGCAAAACATGGGTTTGTTCATGGATTTGGAGTTGGTTTGGTTAAGGCATAAAGGACCATTGGGCAACATGGAGTCAATGATAAAGATGATAAATGAATGAATAACTAAAACAAGATGTAACCAGGCAAGATAATTATGCAAGTGGATTCTTTGAGCTTATAGAATGGAAAAGAAGAAAAGATTGGAATTCATTTCAAATGTAGAGCAGAGTACAGCTGAATTCTACACCTCAAACATGGGAGAAAACATAGATATTTCTTTGAGCCAGCACAGGGTGTCAAGAACAAATTCTGTACATTACCTTCTCATAGACAATACAGAAAGAAAAGCATATGAAATAGGAAAATCATGAATTACATGAGAGAAAAACTTCACCACTTAAACACAACACATGAATCTAGAAAAAATATATTTGTATTCATTCATAAAGTCATTTACAGACTACTGATCATCTTTTCAAAACAGAGAACCATGTTTCTACATTATCTACTGATCTAGTACCTCCAGGTCGAACCCCCCTTATGTATTTTACATATGTATATAAAGGTAAAGATGCTATCAGTCCTCAAAAATTCGAATCCTACCCTTGCTTTCTAAAAATAGAAACAGTTACAATGAATCGACATATGTGACAGATAGTCTCCTAAACATAAGGGTCGATTACAATAGAAAAGGCACGTGAAAAAATTTCTCCTGATTTCTAGAGTGTTGTTTCAATAGAGTCCTTTTCCATTCGAAAGGTAGACAACACATTGACAGGTGGAGAAATAACATTCCCTTTACTGGTCTTCATGCTATCTTCAATAAATGTCAAAAGATGACAAGGCACTTTGAAATCTTACTTTGACAAATGGACAATCTTTACCACGAATTTCAAAGGCCACTTAACCATTTTGCCTTGATACCTACCTCAAAAACTTGAAAAGGGTGATGATATGTATCCCTTTGATCTTATCTTTCATTTGGAACCCCTTTCACAAAATCTGGACACCAAAAATTTCGTTCTGTGCAAAATATGAACATTTTTTCATCCCTTACGCTTTCGGTAGCTTACAGGTGTAAAATAGGAAAGGGTTATCTATCAAAAGCGTAGCTTTCGACAGCTAACAACGCCTTTAGGAAAACAAATAAGCTGCTGAAAAAACTGAGTTCTCCACCCTTGTTCAAAATTGCAAAAGGAGATTTTCTTTGACCTATCTATTCCTTAGGGTCTTCATTTAGGTTCTCAGCAGCTTCAACTAGATCTCTTAAATAAAAATGTGCTCTTGGCTTAGGATTTTTCAGCCTTAGTTTGATCCTAAAACCTTTAATCATTTTACGCAATTTGCGATTTTCCTTGAGCAATTTCTTGTTCCTTTTCTATTTTTTACATGCATTTTAGCTAATCTCTCAAAACAATTCCTTACCTCATCTGAGGTATTGCTTATAGTCTGGTTTTGGGATTTGATGACCCTCTCAAGCATCTTCATCTCTACTATTTCTTCTTGGAGTTTTTCAATCTTCGATGGTTTGCTGACCTTGTTGTGCCTGCTAGTTGATGTTTCAGGAATCTCCAAGTCTGGGAACTCTGATGGAAAAGGTGCTTCTTTGAAAACAGCCTGTTCAGGAACTTCTCTTTCCCCTAGCTCTAAATCCTCGTCTGAATCTGTATAAGGAAAATTCAAAACGTTTTTACTAGAGGCATTTGTTTGCCCTTCTATATCTTAGCTAAAAACAAGCATCTTCTTGGCTTTCTTGGACTTGGAAGAAGAAGCTGAGCCCTTTGCAATTACTGGGGAAATGGCTCTCCTTTTCCTTTTACTGCTCTGTGGTGTTGAAAACTTAATGAGTGAAGTCCTTTTCTGGTCCTTGGGCTGGGGTTCTGGTTCAAATTCACCCCAGAAAAGAAGATACTCCCAACTCCTATCCCTCTTCTGTAACTCTTGAAACACTGTGAGTTTGATAAGACTGTGATGGGAAAGTCTACCCTGCACCTTGCTAGGTATGGCCTAGACCTGGTGTGCCATCTTTGTCAAACTTTTGTGAAGGTAGAAGGGATGATTCAGAGGACATCTCCCTGTGAAATGAGTCATGAGTTTGAAGTGGTAGAACATTACTCTGATATATCTTCCTTCACACGCTATGTACACTTGGATGGCTTTGAGCAGATGTTGCCACTTCTCTTCCAAGTAGGATCTAGGGATATCCTTTTTCAAAGTGATACACTTGTGTTCGGGTTTGAGATAATACCTGAACTCAATGTCTTTGATAGTGGTTGACTTGAACCATCTTTCACCAGTCCTTGGTATTTATGTCACTGCTGCAACAATTGCTTCATCAACATGTACCTCAATTGTTCCAACTTTGGCTTTGGCTCTGTCAAAGGTCAATGCAAATGCTTCAGCCACACCTTGATGAAATCCTTGGAGTTTTTCACAGAATCTGTAGTAGCCAACATCTCTAAACATCTGGCAAATCTCAGGGTGAGATTCCAGATAAGTTATGTCACTGAGCTCCTTCTTGAGAAAATTTCCTCCTTTCTTCATCTACAATAACAGTTGTCAATACCTGCACTGCAACAAAATCGGACATGGGGAGATACAGTGGCGCTGATAGGGGATGAATTGAAGTTTCGAGCGAAGGAAAATGCGTAGTATGGGGAAAAAGGTTTGAATGAAAACCCTTGATAAAGAATGAAAACCAATCACAATGATGATTGTATCATTCGATCAAGATGAAAAAAACCACATGAAAGATTGGGAAAAACAAATGATGTGAGCTTATGGTGATCAAATCTACTAGATCAGGGTTAAACAAATATCATTAAATAATCATAACAAACAAACAATCACTTGCCCAGATCGTATTATGATTTGATTTCAATTGATTTCAGTAGCACTTGATATGATGATGTTGTGTACCAATGGCGGTTTGAGAATCCGATGGGACAGTCTGACCGTTAACTGACTCTATGCTTTTGACAGCTTAAAACGCTTCACACATATCATTTTAGCTACCAAAAGATACAATTTTTGGCAGATTAGAATACTTTGAGAAAACACCATTAGCTGCCAAAAGTGAAATTTTAGAGCTTTTCTAATAAAAGTACAGACTCATCACTTATTTGAAAAGGAAAATCCAAAGCTCTTCTTCAAGACCTTTAACTCAAAAATCATTCATCTGGTGATCCATCTTATTACCTAATGAAAATAACTTGGAAAATTTTATGTCAAATAGACAGTAAGACCAGCAAGCCATGAACTTCATTATGATACCCACCAATCATATCTGGAAAATCAGGTTTCCTATCATTATAGGATACTAACAGAACATACATCCTGCAAAATGACAAATGTATGGAGAGTTAACTCTTGCATTTTAATTTTTTTCACTTATTTGAGGGTGTACATGGGTTGTCTTGGGGACAATCTCATGTGCACGTGGGAAAATTATCTTTTGCCTATGTGTACATGTAGCCTGTGATTGCATAGCCCACGTGCATGTAGGGATGACCTTTTTAAAGGTCAACGCCCCCCAAAAAAACAAAAATAAATGCAAAAATGAAAGATGGAAATACAAAAGAGGTTAGTGTGTACTTACTTGGTCCAAACGGAAGTTTGTTTCGTCCACTGAAGCTCCTGGAATCAACTATTTCGGTAAAGGGGTGTTTTTTGACTTTTGGTTAATTCTCAAGTTACAATGGTGATAATGCGCTGCCAACATTCTATTTATGGACTTTTTGGCCCCTTTTTATCATTTTTTGGACCCTTTTGTCATTTTTTTCTAGCTTGAAAATTGTTTACTATGGTTCTCGAGTTTCTCGGGGGATGTTACGATAAGTGTTGCTTTGGGTATTTGGGAATTTTTTTGAGAGTTGGGTCATTTTTAAAGGTCTTTTGGTAAAAAGTTGTTTTTCCAACTTTGTGCATGTAAGATAGGATTCCACCTCCACGTGTTGCACCTTGTTGTCTTTTTCGCTTTGCCATAGGATCGATCCCACCGAATTGTGACATAGAACCCTCACTCCTGCTCTAGAAGCAAGGCTGATTTTAGAGATGTAAATTTATTTTAGAATGTAGAAACCTTGGCGAATCTTACTAATCCTTCATATGCCAAGTATAAATGTTTGGCGATGTTTTTGTAAAAATATTCAAATTTCTAAGGATTTTATATAGTTTTTATAAAATTTTGGCGATTTTTATGGTAAAATAATTTTATCCTATAGAATTTGGGTGAATAATTTTTAAAATAACAAATCTCATTTTTGAAAAAACCATGGAAAATTCACTCATGAGCGAAATTTAGCCCCTAAAATTATCCCTGTCTAGAAGTGTCGTAATTTAGTGGTAGAGCCTACTTTCACATGGATGTCCTAGGTAGATCCCAGTTGCATTTTGGCATCCATACCATCACTAATGACTATAGGCTCGAGAGTCCTTATTTTTTTCTGATTACGAGTTTGAGCCTCATTTGCATGATTCATTATCACTCTTGACCTCACCCTCAGGACTCCCAAAACACAACGAGTCTTATTTTAAGCCCTTTTCAGGCCCTCTAAACATGAAAATATTGACGAGGGTTCTTGTTTCCCTTCACGCTTGCCAAACTAAAATTCGAAGGCACATCTGTTCGGCAGTAGTTTACCCCTTTTTTGGTTCGGATGGTCAATTGTACGAACAAAGGTATACTCTAGGAGCCCTGGTTCTCTAGAAGAGTATTCTCAAATATAGATTCAACCCTTTTTTGGGCCTGAGGGACTAAATTTATGAAAAAGGAACGCCCATAGAGTCCATAGTTAAGCTCTTTTCAGACTCCCTGAAATTGAAAAGATTGTCGAGTGACCTTGTCTCTTCACACTCGCTAAATTGGTTCAGAAGAACATCCCTTACGGAGTCCATAGTTAATCTCTTTTCAGACTCCTTAAATATGAAAATATTGCCAAGTGATATTTTCTTTTTCACACTCGTTAAAATTATTTTGAAATAGACATTTGTTAGGTGCTAGTTTACCCCTTTTTCGAGCCAACTAGACTACCTTCGAAAAAGGTACCCCATTGGAGTCTTCTTTTACGCTTTTCCAGACTCTCTAAAAATGAAAAACCATCGAGCTTACCTTCTCTGGGATCGATAAAATTACATCGAAGGACATTATCATTGTGTCTTATTAATCACAGTTTCATTCCTGTGTCTTTGGCCTAATGCCATCTCCATGTTTCACTCAACTGAACCATCTAAAGCATGCCTTACACACAAACCTTGTAGAATTTTGCCTCTGCGTCTTGACACCTTGACCCATGGGGGATTTTTTCCGAGTGTTCCTTTCTTGCATATGTCCCCTTGCGCTGAGCATCAGTGTGTTCCTTGCACTTGGAACTAGTATGTCTATGACACTTGTTCCTCCTTTGTAACGTAACATTCTTTCATTCTTTTTCAAACTTTCCAAGATTATTGAAAAAGACAAAAAAATCAAACATACCCCAAAAAGAGGAAGGGAAAAGTATTTTCTTTTTTGTTAACAACACAACGATGTTGGAAGATTGGTTGTTGTCATTGATGTCAACCCTAGTCATGGGTTTTGGACCACAAGATTGATGAAGGTATTTGGACATGAAGGAAAATGCACATGTAGTGCAAGATACCAGATATATAGAATATGCAGAATAGAAATAAAATGCTAGAAATGGCAGAATAACAGTAAAATATCCAGTATAATCTTCACAATACACAGAAATGATATACGAAATAGCAATAGAAAAGCACTTTGATTTAGAAAGAAATGTTCACAGGCCTCTTCGAGGGGGCAACCTCTAGTCGAGCAGTGCTCTGTTACAATAATCTCCAATCTAGGGTTCACATACCCTCGCCCCTTATTTATACTAAATATTTCTATTAAAAGAAGCATCTAGAGGAAGATCCTTCTAGAAGTGGAAGCTTCTATTAGGTCTTCTTACATCCACCTTATTCTATTTTATTGAAAGGCCTTATTAATATTGACCTTT
>JASDQU010738976.1:119743-144914 GCA_032191745.1 Picea mariana | reverse complement strand
GTGGAAGATAGGGTTTGTGACCAGTCCTAAATCTAGTCAATAAACATGTGTTCCGAGTAAAACATCCATAACTTCTTCATTGAGATTCCAAATGAAGTGGCACAAATTTCAATGGAAAGAGTATAGACTGTAGTTTCTTGTGTGAAAGTTTCAGAATCGGATGTTAATTATTGAGCACGGGGATTTCTGTTCAAGTTCACTCTCCTGAATAGACTAGAATTGAATAAACTCTACCATTCTTTCTATAACCTCTTTTTGGGGAGGATTTAAGGAGTGAAAATTGGAGGAGTTTCAGAGAATCTATTGAGTAATATTATCTATAGGATAAGAGTACTCCAAGAATTGAAGAAGTCTCAGGAACCATTATCAGGTTCTATGTGATGATTGGTTGATGGTGATGATTTAATGTAATGCTTTATTATCTCTCATATATTCTTGGTTGGAAGGAAGGGGAAAGGATGGAGAGTTCAAATCTCTCTTGATATTGGAGAATTGTATCTTCCTCTTGGAGGTTTATCCCTCCCTTTACATTTGGAAGCTGTAGCTACCTTTGGAAGTCATTACTTCCCTTGAAAAATAACTATTAATTATTTCTCATATATTGTGCATGGTGTATTGTGGTATATTGGTGTAACTCTTATACTATTGTTCATTTCTCATTGGATATAGTTGAATGTTTTAAGTATAATTTGAAAAAGGTTTTAAATTGTACTTGATACTTATTCACCCCCCTCTTAGTATCAACAAACGAGATGCCCTTGGACAAAGCACATCCTTTCATTTGTTCTTCAATCTCTAGGATTCAATATGACCTTAGGAAGCTATTCTTGCTACATAGAGCTGTGTCCTCCTCCATTTGTTTACCCTTCCAAACATATGGAGAGTTTGCATTTCCTCCTGCATTGTGAAATTATGTCAATGCCATGCTACCTGAGTCTCATCTTTTGTCGTGCTTATGTCCAAGGGAAGTTTTACTATGCTTGATTCAACCCTTCTGCAGTTTGTCTCTTGTCCTCATGCCCTGCCACCCCGAAAGACCAATCAAGTCCTTGGTCGAAATCAATGAAGTTCTCTGCCTAATCATCGAAATCCTCTTGTTTGTTCACGATGAGCCGTCAAAGACCTCTGGGTAGTGAAGTCGTACACTGATATTACACTCCTACCTGAGTTTTGAATATTTTGAAGTTGTTTCTCGAGCTCTGAAGACCTCATCTCCAGCCATCAAGCATCATTGGCTTCTTGAAGATGGATACTATACATGTATATATTTTGATTTTGAGATGTATATCCATTGTTTACTACTCGTGGCTACACTTTAAATAGTTATATGACATGGATCTGCAATGTATTTGATTGGAAGCCATGATTTTATTTTATCTCGAGCATGGGTATGCCTGCCTCGATGAGACAAATTGTTATTTTGCAGATGACACCTCCTGAACTCTGGTCCCTGGGCTCACTCACTTCGTACATTGGTGAATATCTGTAATCTATTTCGACCATCAGATGCTCTTCTGACCTCACACATTAGGGGGCATATGTTATAACCCTAAATTGCACCAAACATGCATACCTGGCATCAGGCCATCTAACTTGCTATCTTTACCAATCCATAATTGAAAAACTCTTCTAAACACCATCATTTTGAAGGTGTATGCACCCTGCACCACTACTTCCCGTGTACACATGCTTACTGAGCCACTACAGCCCGTGTACACTCACAGAATATCGAGAAAAATGAAAATTGCATAGGATACTGGTTTCCAGGACGTTACTTAACTATTTGAATGCCCATAGCCAGTCACCCCAACTGTTACTATCTCCTTTGGCCTACAAAAGAAGGGGTTGGGGTCCCATTTCAAAAATAAGCATGAGATCATAGAAACTATGCCCATTTCCCTATTCCCCCTTTGCCCCAATATTCGACAACCACATTGTGAGTTTGAGCCAGAATTCCTTTTTTCTTCATTGCAAGCCCTTGCCATTCCCGTAGAGAGAACTAAAGAGGAGAAGGATATGTGGAAGAAGTTGGTGCATTATGAAGAGGAGCCCAGGACCGAGTTTGAGGAGCAGTGTCGGTCTCATATTGTAAGTGACTTTTGTGAGATTAATATAAAGAATTACTTTTTTCATCCCGCCAAATGACGTCTTAAAAGATTGAGAACATGCTAGGTGTGACCCCACGTTAGTTACTCATTCTTTTATTCGAAGGCCTAACTGATGCAACCCCCCCTTCTCTCCTCGGGGTTCTATGACCTCCCAGTCAAGGATATTCAAATAACTGAGCCGAGTTGACTCTTTGGACCTTTGTCAGACCTTGCAATTGATTTACACAGGCCCCCTTTGGTTACCCACGCTGGCTCAATTCACATGCATGCCCTTTCTCTGGAGTTTCTAGTAACTCTGAGTGGCAAGTGCTATCTCCTCTACTAGTACCTGCTTCCTTATGACCACGGGTTATGACCTCTGGATGGCCCCTTTGTGACTTCAAGCTTCGACGGTTTTGGATGCAGCTAACTCCTTTTTCCCCAAACTCCGAACCGATGAAATGACCTGGATAAGATCTATGACCCACACTCCTTTGACAACCAACGAGAGTGATCCACTTTGGTACTTCGACTTCGGGATTTCCAAACATTCCCACACCTTTTTCCCCCGAAGTGGATTTTACCTGGAGCTACAGATCAAGAAACACGTTCTCATCTCGATCTATGGTCAAGATTTTCTTTTGATTTCCCCTTCGGGCAAATTTCTATCAACGCTTCTTTGCTCTTCTTTCTCCTGGAGTGTCAATCCTCTGAAGTGATAGATCTTTCGCCATGTGTCATTTTCCAATGGATGGCTTAGATGAACTCCGATGCTCCGGCCTTCAGGAGTTCTTGTGCCTTCACTCGTCACTTCCTCTAGAGTGACTTTTCTCTGTAGTAAATCTCCACTATCCACATGTCCCTTCATTCATCAACGACTCCTATTGATTTCGGCCTTCGGGACTTTTTCCCTTCGTGAACTTACTCTTTGTTTTCCCTGAAGTGTCCTATCACTGAAGTGATAGATTTGGTGCCATCTGTCCAAGAAACTAATGGCTAGGATGGGCTCTTACCTCTAGAGTTTTGGATGACTTCTGGTCAATGACTCCACCTTCTCCTCACTTTTCCCCAAAGTTGACGATATTATGATGCATTTCCTCCTCAAATCGATGGTCACAATTGACTTCGCTACTTCGGGCTTTGAGATTTCTGCACACTCCACCCTCGCTTTCCTCCAAAGTACCTTTCCTACAAAGCACATAGATCTCTGCCACGTGTCCTTTCTAGATTGTTATAACCCTAAATTGCACCAGACATGCATACCTGACATCATGCCATCTAACTTGTTATATTTTCCAAGCCATCACTAAACATATCTTCTAAAAACCATCATTTTGAAGGTGTACGCACCCTGCACCATTACTACCTGCGTACACATGCTTGTTGAGGCACTACAACCTGTGTACACTCACAAAATATTGGGAAAAATTAAAATTGCATAAGATACTAGTTTATGGGTTGTTACTTAACCGTTTGACTGCCCATAGCCAGTCACCCCAACCGTTACTATCTCCTTTGGCCTATAAAATAAGGGGTTGGGGTCCCATTTCAAAAAGAAGCACGAGAGCATAGAAACTCTGCTCATTTTTGTATTCCCCCTTTGCCCCAATATTCGGAAACCACATTGTGAGTTTGAACCAAAATTCCCTTTTTCTCCATTGCAAGCCCTTGCTATTCCCATAGAGAGAACTGAAGAGGAGAAGGAGACGTGGAAGCAGTTGGTGCATTGTGAAGAGGAGCCCAGGACCAAGTTCAACGAGTAGTTTCGATTTCATATTGTAAGTGAATTTTGTGAGATTAATATAAAGAATTACTTTTTCTGTCCCGCCAAATGACGTCTTAAACTTATATGATTTTTTTACATTTATTGTTTATGATGTCTAAACCACTAATCCATATGTATAATGCATGCTTGTAGTTTCTTGTTTGTCTTTTGGTGAATGCAGGTTAGCCTTGGGAGGAGACTTGCAGTCAGGAAGCAACTAAGTGCAAAGGGATCGACACCGGATGCGGAGTTTAAGGTATGCATACCGGATCCCTATACCTTGTCTTTTATGTATGATTGTGGGGTAATGTCAGGATAGTTGATAAAAAGTAGGAGACTTTAGAAGGTTAGATCTGCCTACATTTTAGAACCCTGTTGTAGTCTGTAGAGGAGTTTTCCTGCTATATCACAGATGTAATGATCTATATCTCTTTGGCCTTCACGACAATGGCTCTTTTCTCCAAGAAAATCTCCCGGAGATTTATCTCCCGAAATCTCTAATCTGCTGCCACATATCCTCTTTGATATCGACAACCATGATTTATTTTTCCTCTACGGGACTTCAACGATACTACTCCTTGAATACTTTCAAACCTCCGAATACACAAAGTGTCGAAGGGCTCTAAGATTATCCTCCATGCAACTTCCTGAGATCTCACTATATGGAAAGATATCGGCTCCTCCGAATGGATCTTTATCGTTTATTTGGAAAATTTCCAGTGGGCTCCTCCCTACTGAAGAATTTATGTCTTCTATATCTTCTGAGCTTGCTCCCCTCAAACACTTTAACCTATTAGAATGAATTCTTCGACACTTAGCCAAATGTCAACCCTACACACACCTTATAACAACCTTATTTCACTTAATCCCTTTGTGGACGACTGTGCACTCCTTGCAACAGTTCTTACATGACTCAGTTGTTCCTCCTGAACAATACGACACCAAGTTTGTTTCTGCCTATGCACACCTGTTAGAAAAACAGGATCGTGGAGTAATAAAATAAAACAAATGCAGAAACAAAACACAAAAGATACACAATACAATAGAGACACATATTTATGTGGTTCACCTAGTGTGGGCTACGTCCACCAGAGAAATTTCCAGGTCCTTCCTTTATTATTATCCAACAAATGAAGGGATACAACCTACAACAAACCCGATGTAACTTCCTCTTCTTTCTCTCAGAGTATCATATCTCAGAATACAATATTCGCCATAATTCATAGCCGCAATACATTTCCATCATAATAGAGGGTTTCCTTCTAAGGAAAAAAACCCAAACATAATTTCTACCATTAGATCTGCGACCTTATAATGAACGGTCCAGATTTACAATGAAATTACAATATACTTTTACAAGGTATTTTTTCCTTCAAGGGCTTTACCCCCAAACCCCCATCGGGGGACACTACCCCTGGACCCCCCATCCAGGAGTAACCCCCCTCTGCACTCCCCCGTGTGGAAGAGTGTACATACTTCTGGGGTGTAAATACTTCATGGGGTATAAACACGGATGAAAAAAAAAGACCTCTGAATCGGGAAGATAATCAGGCTCCACAACCAACAAAACCTTCGAGTTATCTCTCCTTAACTTCTGAGTCAAAATACTTTGTCAAATCACACCTTACGGACACTATGCACTCCTTGCAAATAAAATCTTCACGTTATCTCTTTTGAGATTTTGATTCAAAACAAACTCTGTCAACACATACCTTGCGGACCCTATGCACTCCTTGCATGGGCTCGAAGAAGAGAAACAATTGAAACTTATCTAATCCTCACAGATTCATACATTCAACCATGTAATGCATTCATAACATAAGAACAAGTAATAACAGAGAGTTTCAATTAAACAGAAAGCCTACCATTCATTCAGATAGCCACAGTAACAACAACACCAAACATTTGGGTCAAATCTTCTTTGTTATATTCATTCAAATTATATGTACATGGGATCATGCAAGTCAATAAGCTTCAATATCTCCAACAATAACTACTTCAACAACTTTCAACCTTTAGCTTGCTTTCAGCAAAAACTACTTTAACAACCTCATTTGGGCAACAATACATATATTTATACAAAAAGATCTGATAGAAATTTTCCCTCCAACTACCTTAGTTCTTTCCTATCAAATTAAAATCTTTCAACTACTAAGGCTTATTACAATAAATGATTGGTACAGACAGATAAAAAAGAATGCTTCAGATATGTACTACCATAAACTACATTATAGAAAATACAATCTCCATCGATCTCACACGATGGTTCAACCTCTTAACATTTAAGAAGTTATTTAATTACAATCTTTTCAAGATATATTCATGATATGCCATCTTTAAAATTAAAATCACTTCAAAATGCGCGCTAGGGAACTGAGTTTTCCTCCACTTGCACTATTATGACGATGGTCCTGCATCATACTCCTCTGGACAAAAATTCATGGACTCCTGCACTGAATTTCCATGTTTCTAAATATCTGCTTCATTTACCCAACTGACATCTTCTATTGGGTGTCCTTTCCACTTTACCAAACACTCAAAATAATTTTTCCTCCTAGTTCCTTTGCCAATCCCATGATCTATGATCTTCTCCATCTACGGATTTTCTTCTATAGGAATCTACTTCTCCCACTAGATCTCTTTCTGATATCCTAATCCTCTGGTGTCATCTGTCTGAAATGTTGAATATGGGAGATATACCCATATCCTCTGGAAGCTCTATCTCATAATCATTTTCATCAAATTTCCTTAGGATATTGCATGGTCCTATATTCTTCATCTTCAGTTTTTTATATGTTCCTCTTGGGAACCTTTCCTTCCTGAGATGTGATAGAACTTGATCTTGCACTTCAAATTGAAGTTCTCTCTGATGCTGATCAAATCTATGTTTATATTCTCTGTTTTTTTTCTGCAACTGCTCTTTGATTTGATTATGAAGCTTCTGCATTTATGCAGTGAAGTCTTCTGCTCCAGCGCTTTTGAATTCATCGTGCTCCAAATCTCTCAAATCTGATATTCCTCTTGGCTTCAATCCATACACTATATGGAATGGAATCTTTCCTATACTCTTGTTTGGTGAGTCATTGTATGCAAACTCTACTTGTGATAGAATTTGATCCCACTGGGTACGATGTTCAGTGACTAGACTCCTCAACAAATTTCCTAAACTCATATTTACCACCTCAGTTTGTGCATCAGTTTGAGGGTGATATGCTAAACTAAAGGACAGTTCTATCCCCAGTTTCTTTCACAATGTCCTCCATAAATGACCAACAAGTTTAGTGTCTCTATATAAGACAATGTTCTTGGGAAACCCATGAAGTCTCACAACTTCCTTGAAAAAAAAATTTGCAATGTGCATTGTATCATTAGTTTTCTGGCATGGAACAAAGTGTGCCATCTTTGAGAATCTATCAACTACCACAAATATGGAATCAATTCCCCTTTGTGTTCTTAGCAATCCCAAAATTAAATCCATGCTTATTTCATCCCAAGGCCTATATGGAATAGGGAATGGTTGATACAACCCAGTGTTCTATCGCTTTCCTTTTGCATAATGGAAAATATTACATCTTTTTACAAATTTATTCATGGCTTCCCTCATACCTAGCCAATAGTATGAACTGCTCAATTTTTCAAATGTCTTGTCATGGCCAAAATGTCTGGCTAGACCTCCACTATGTTTTTCCTTCAACAGGTTTTCTCTCATTGAGCACTTTGGTATGCACAGCTGGCTACCTTTAAACAACAATCCATACTGAATCAGATACTCTTTCCATTGACTTCTATCTCTGAGCACAGAATTTGCACATGCTTCATACACCTATTTAAAATATGGATCATCACAATACATCTCCTTAAGGTGTTTGAACCCTAAGGTTTTCACTTGAAATTCTTGCAGAATCAAACATCTCCTGCTCAATGCATCAAAAAATTTGTTAGAATTACCAAAAATATGTTTAATGAAAAAAGTGAATTTTTTCATAAACTCTATCCACTTAGAATGTATTTGATTTCATTTCTTCTGTCTGGTTATGAATTGTAAATCCTAGTTATCGCTATACAAAACAAACTCTTTTGGAACAAGGTAGTTCCTCCACTTTAAGGCTTGAATTAATGCATAAAATTCTTTATCATATGTGGAGTACTTATTCTTGGTGTCATTCAACTTCTTGGTGAAATATGCAATAGGCCTATTATCTTGGCTCAAGACCGCTCCAATTGCTACTCCACTAGCATCACATCGTACTTGAAACATCTTCTCGAGATCTGACAAGCCCAGAATCGGTTGTTCTGTTATCTTCTCCTTCAATATCCTGAATCTTTTCTCAACTTCTTCTGTCCACTTAAAAGACTTATGTCTCTTCTTCACCGTATCTAATATCGGTGCACAAATTCCATTGAAATTTCTAATGAACTTCGATAGAAACTTGCTAATCCATGGAATCTTCTCACCTTGCGTATGTTCCCTGGTGATGGCCATTATCTGATTGCTCTCACCTTCTCTGGATCCATCTACAATTCATTTGAAGAGATTACAAAACCCAAGTAAATGTGTTTTGTCTTCATAAAAGAGGATTTCTTCAAATTTATCAACAACTTCTCTCACTGCAATCTTCTCATTACTAATGTTAAGTGCCTCAAATTCTCTTCTCCAGTTTTACTGAAGACTAGTATATCATCCAAATATACAATCACAAACTTACCAATAAAATATTTTAATACCTCATTCATCAACCTCGTAAAATTACTTGGGGCATTTACTAATCCAAATGGCATAACAAGCCACTCATACAACCCTTCGTTTGTTTTGAAGGCTGTTTTCCATTCATCACCTTCTCTCATCCTTATCTGGTGATATCCACGTTTTAGGTCTATCTTTGAAAAATAACTTGCTCCACTCAAACAATCCACTAAGTCATCCATCCTGGGCAAAGGAAATTTGTACCTGATGGTGATTTTTTTTATGGCTCTTGAGTCTGTACACATTCTCCATCCTCCATCCTTTTTAGGACTCAACACAGTTGGTATTGCGCATGGACTCAATCTTTATCTGAATAAACCCTTGTCCATTAAATCCTGGACTTGTTTCTTTACCTCCTCATTCTCTTGAGGTGTCAATCTGTACACTGCTTTGTTTGGCGGACTCTCTCCTGGCATTACATCAATGTGATGGTTGATACTCTTGATGGGTGGCAATGAGCGAGGTAACTCATCCACTACTATGTCAACAAAATTTTCTAACAGCTCCTGAATTTTTTTAGGAATATCATTCACAAAAGTAATTGTAAGGATGACTTTCGGCTTCCTCACCACAAAAAATTGCATCTCATGTTCCTTTCCACTCATGAGAAGTATACATGTGTTGGCTTCTTCCTTCACTTTATTATCCTCTATTGGTAGTAGCATGTGTGTTCTACCATTTTTCTCCAAGGTATAATTATTTTTCCTCCCATCATGAATGACATTTTTTTCATACTGCCATGGTCTCCCCAACAATACATACATCCATGGGAATCAAATCACAAAAAATCTCATCTCTATATCCTCCTATATTAAGTTCTATATCCTCCTATATTAAGTTCAACTAAGAATCATTTAGTTACCATTACTTGGTGTCCTTTCTGCAACCACAAGACTCTATATAGACTCGGATGTGTATTTGTCTCTAACTCCAATTTCTACACCATTTTCATGGATACCAAGTTATCAGTGTTCCCACTATCAATTATCACCTTGCATACCCTATCTTTTGTCTTACAAGAAGTTCTGAACAAACTGTTCCTCTACACTAGTTTTTCCACCTCTTGCTCTGGATTCAACAGAACCTTCCTCATCATCAAGGATCTCCCATATTCTGTGTCTTCTGCCTCAACATTTTTTTTCTGTGCTTCTGAAATGTGAGCTTCACCTCATCCTTCTTTCTTTCTCTCGGGGCATTCCCAAGACATGTGTCTTTATTTTCCACAGACATAACACTTCACCTCTCCTCCTCTACCTCTTCATCTTCCTCAAGGAAAAACATTCCTTCCACCATACTGTCTCCCTTGGGAACTTCCTCCTCTTTCTGAGTGATTGTGCAGTTTTCCAGTCTCAACCTTCGGATTCTAAGCCTTGTCATGAAAAATTCCCTTACCTCTCTTTAGACTTCTCCCTTTGCTTCACTGGCTTTGCTTCCTGGCCAATTTCTCTTCTTCCTTCAATGCAATTTGATAAGCATCCTCCACTGTCCTCACTTTTATCATGTTGATTTCATCCTGAATTTCATATCTCAGGCCATTAATATACCTGGAAACCTTTTCATCATCTTTTTCTCTCTGTCCAACCCTGATGTTCAACTTATAAAACTCCTTTGTATATTCTTTTACTTTTAGACCCTTTTGTCTCAGGTTCTACAACTTCCTGAACAAATTTATTTGGTAATCCTGGGGTATGAATTTAGCTTTCAACTTGGCTACCATTCTATCCCAGTTCTTGATATTTTGCTTGCCTTTTCATATTTTTTCATCCTGTAGTTCATCCCACCATAGTGCTACATGTCCCTTCAACCTGGTGACATCATGTTTTAACTTCTTCTCCTCATCGACATATTGATAGTTGAAGTACTTGTCCATTGCTCTTATCCAATTAAGCAATTCTTCAACATCTAAGTTTCCTTCGTACATCAGGATTTCTATCTTTGCTCTGGTTCCCAATTTGACAACATCTTTTAGCAAGCATTCTTTTGCAACATCTTCTTCTATAGCTTCTTCAACTTCCATTTCTTCGCTCTCTGCATCACTAACGTCTCCAACATCTGGTTCTCTTCTTTGTGATGTCTCCATAGCATATAATCTTGTGTGAAGTTCCCTCATCTCTATTTCCACAACTGGATTTTCTACAAGTCACTCCACACTTATTCGAGGTGGCATGGTGTTGAAATTTCTTCACACAAAGCTTTAAATGAAACTTTGTTTCTGATACCCCTTGATGTTATCAGACTACCTCTTTCACCTGTTGCTTACAAAACCTAAATTCAAGTCTTTGATACCACTTGATGTAGCCCCCCTTCTCTCCTCGGGGTTCTGTGACCTCTCGGTCAAGGATATTCAAATAACTGAGTTGAATCAGCTCTTCGGGCCTTATTCAAACCCCAAAATTGATTTACATAGGCCCCCTTTGGTTACCCACGCAGGCTCAATTCACCTGCACACCCTTTCTCTGGTGTTTCTAGTAATTCTTAGTGGAGAGCACTAGATCCTATGCTAGGCCCTTCTTCCATATGACCATGAGCTATGACCTCCAACTGGCCCCCTTTGCGACTTCGGGCTTCGACGGTTTTGGATGAAAGTGACTCCTTTTTCCCCAAACTCTTAACCGAAAAAATGACTTGGCTAAGATATATGGCCCATGCTACTTTGATAGCCAACGAATGTGCTCCACTTTGGGACTTCGACTTCAGGAGTTCCAAACTTTCCAACACCTTTCCCCCCCCATAGTGGATTTTACCGGGAGCTACAGATCAAGAGCCACGTGCTCACCTCGATCTATGGTCGAGATTTTCCTTTGATTCCCCATTGGGTGACTTTTGGTCAGCGCTCCTTTTCTCTTCTTTCTCTTAGAGTGTCAATCCTCAGAAGTGGCATATCTTTTTCCCCATGTTATTTTCCAATGAATGACTCAGATGAACTCCGGTGCTCCATCCTTCGAGAGTTCTCGTTCCTTCACTCTTCACTTCCTCTGGAGTGACTTTTATCTAGAGTAAATCTCCATGCTCCACATGTCCCTCCGTTCATCAACAACTCCTATTGATTTCAGCCTTCAATACTTTTGACCTTCGTGAACTTACTCTTTGTTTTCCCTTAAGTGTCCTATCACCGAAGTGATAGATTTGGTGCCACGTGTCCAAGAAATCGACGACTAGGATGGGCTCTTACCTATGGAGCTTCGAATGACTTCTGGTCAATAACTCCACCTTCTCCTCACTTTTCCCTGAAGTCCACGATATGATGAAACGTTTCCTCCTCATATCAATGGTCACAATTAACTTCACTACTTTGGGCTTCGGGAGTTCTGCACACTCCAACCTTGCTTTCCTCTGAAGTACCTTTCCTCCAAAGCACATAGATCTCTACCATATGTCCTTTCCATATCCAACAATCCATATCTCTTTGGCCTTCACTACTTTGCAACAATGGCTCTTTGATCCATGCAAATATCCTAGAGCTTTATCTCCCCGACTCTTCAATCTGCTACCACGTATCCTCCTTGACACCAACGGCTAGGATTTACTTCACCTCTTTGAGACTTCGGTGATTCTGCTCCTTGAATAATTTATAACCTCTAAATACATGAAGTGCCAAAGGGGTCTAAGGTTATCCTCTGTGCAACATCCCTAGATCTCACGGTCTAGAAAGATCCCAACTCCTCCGAATGGATCTTGCTCGTTGATTTGGGAATTTTTTCAGTGGGATCCTCCCTACTGAAGAATTTTTGTTCGCTATTTATTCTAATGTTGTTCCCCCTTGAACACTTTAACCTATCATAATGACTTCTTCGACACTTAGCCAAATGTCGACCCTGCACACACCTTGCAACATGCTTCTTTCACTTAATCCCTTTGTGGGTGACTGTGCACTCCTTGCAACAATTCTTACATGACTCAGTTGTTCCTACTAAACTATACAACACTGAGTGTGTTTCTTCCTACACACACCTTCAATTTATCTCTCCTGAACTTCTGAGTCAAAAGACTCTATCAATTCACACCTTGCAGACACTATGCACTCCTTGCAAATAAAAGCTTCACGTTATCTCTTCCGAGCTTCTGAGTTGAAATAGACTCTTTCAATGCATATCTTGCAGACACTATGCACTCCTTGCATGGGCTCAAAGAAGAGAAACAATTGAAACTTATCTAATCCTCACAGATTCATACATTCAACCATTTAATGCAATCATAACATAATAACAAGTAATAACAGAGAATTTTAATTAAACATAAAGCCTACCATTCATTCAGATAGACACAGTAACAACAACACCAAACATATGGATCGACTCTTCTCTGTTATATTCATTCAAATCATATGTACATGGCCTCATACAAGTCGATAAGCTTCAACATCTCCAACAATAACTACTTCAACAAATTTTATCCTTTAGCTTTCTTTCAACAACAACTCCTTCAGTAACCTAATTTGGGAAACAATGCATATATTTATACAAAAAGAGCTCATAGAGATTTTCCCTCTGACTACCTTAGTTATCTATTATCAAATTAAAAGCTTTCAACTACTAAGGCTTATTACAATAAATGATTGGTACAAAAAGATAAGAGTGAATGCTTCAGATCTATACTGTCATCAACTACATTAAAGAAAATACAATCACCATCTATCTCACACGATGGTTCAGCCTCTTAACATTTAAGAACTTCTTTAATTACAATATTTTCAAGATATATTCATGATATGCCATCTTTAAAATTCAAATCACTTCAAAATGCTCGCTACGGCACTGAGTTGTCCTCCACTTGTGCTTTGATGACAATGCTCCTATATCAGTAACCCCCCTACCTAGCATCCTCCTGTTGTAGAGAGATTGCATTGGGTATAGTTAGATATATCATCATTGACTCAAAGCCTAGTGAAACACGATATCTTTGTTGCACTATATTGATAGGAGGTGTCTGTCGGTGACATTGATAGAGGGGTCGAAGCTTAACCCCATACATCATATTGGAGTGAGAAGAGAGCACATGGACATATCAATCATCCATGTGAACCTTAGAGATGCTTGAGTTGCAAGCAAACTTTCTATGGGCCTATGGAGGCTAGTCAATAACAAAGATTCATGGAGGAGTTTAGTATCTTAACCATCTCTATGTTCTTCATCGTTATATATTTATATGGTGTTATGTGTGTTTATATCGATATTTTATTGTATTTTTCTTTTCATCTATTATGTCTGTGTAGTCTCTATGCCCATGGATGCATCAATGCATGTCTCCACCATTGATGCAGTAGTAGAGGCAAGTTTCTCATTTGACATACCCCATACACAAGTATGTGTCACATTTGATAACTTCACCATGGTGATCTCTTTATGTTATGACATCCTCAAATTTTTAATGTTCTTGTGTTTCTATAGGTTGTGGGACTAGACGATGACGAGGAACATCCATCTAGGGTGGACAAGTCACCTACATCACAAGTATCACATGTAGAATTAAATGTCATTTAAATCTGAAATTTGTTGTATTTATGTTGTTGAATTTTACTATTTGGTACTAATAGTTCAATATTATTAATACATATGTAGGCTGCTAACACATTCACTAGTTATAGTACTAGTCCACTCACTAGGATCATGGCCTCTGATCATGGGTTACCTTAATCTAGGCCAAGGGAGTTTCCATCACTTGTATATCCTATGGGTGTCCATTTCATCCCACCCCCAACATAGGAATCTTTCTTATTCGGTGCATCCTTAGTGGATGCACCCACATGCCACCCATCTGCACCACCTCTTCCATCGCATCCATCCACAGTGGATGCATCTGTATGCCACCCACCCCCACCACCATTTTCATAGGCCCCATCCACTGAGGCTACCATAGTAGAGTTTTTCTTAGAGAAAGTTGTACATTCGATTTCTCTACCTTCCAGCAACTCTCCACTAAGGCCTGAGATATTCACAATGAGATAATGTGTTGATGATAATTTTTTATGTGTCATGAATTTAATTCTATGCATATTTGTTTAATTTTTATGATTTGATCCTTGTAACTAATGAAGGGTGGCATCGTTGAGCGATTAGGGTCACAAAGGAGGGTAATAGCCTCACGATTGTCAGTCCCATATGCAGTGAGTTGTCTTATGTTAAATTACAAAGTATCATTTTGTAAGTCTTTTAATTCATTGTGGAAAAAAACTTACAACAATGTTTTTTCTTTGTGTAGTCTCCAGAGCGACAAATCATGCCCATGCACAAATCCACTCAAAGTGATTCTTCAAGCAAGAGAATAAATTTATACTTCTAGGATGCTCCTTAGGGTGGAGAGGGTGGAAGTGGTCAATGATTGACCAATTACTGCCATTTTGTATCTAGGCCACCATATGGCTATTTTTTATGTTAGGGAACTTGTTGTTGTTTTGTTTATTGGGCATGAGGTGCCATTTTATAAAAAAATGTACAATTTAGATGATGTTGAATACACACACACTCACAGACACACACACACACATTTAATTGCACATTTTCTATGAATCTCATTGTTTTTGCATTTTATGTTGATGAATGTATGAATTTCAAAGTGTGAATTTTATGTGTATGAATGTATGATTTTTTTCTAAAGTGATTATAAATACTTTCTTTACACATTAACATATCTCTTATGGTGGAAACAATTGCTAAGTGCTAAATCCATAAGAAATGAATGGTTCTCATTATGTAAGATCCCACTCTACTGAGCACACTTTTATTGACATATTCTTTGAGGACACTTGCGTGCAAGTGATCCGGTTATGGTATATTATGATTTCACTTCGATTATGGGTTATATATAATGATGATGATGTATTGTGACTTATTTCTATTTGATATATATGTATTGGAAGATGCTATTGACGAGTTTTCCTGAGTGTGCAAGACACATGATATGTTATGGATCCTGATGGCATCAATGAACTTCCCTAGACTCCGAATTGAGTCAGGGAGTGGATTGTATTTTGATTGAGTATTTAATTTTACGCACATATGACATATGATTGATTACAATATGATTTATGTATATGGATTATTGACATGGTTTTTGTCAGTAGATGCAGGCTTGAAAATTCTTGCTAATCCAACTCACATAAGGAGTAGAGGGGCCATGCACAAAAACTAGACATTCAGGGAGGTGTGGAAGCATCCCTGCCACAACCTACTAGCACTCTCACCATGGCCAAATGGTAGGTTAATGATTACCTAGTTCAATAGGTCCACGATGTCGTGAGGGAATACTTAGACAATCATTCACGAAGATTCTAAGGGGCACACAATAAGGAAGAGTCCTTATTCCTTAGAATCCCTTAGTCTCTCACAAGGTCGACCGAATGGAGTGTTGACTCCAAAGGGTCAGACAAATTCCAAAACCAGTCAAAGGTGAGTGGCACCCATGGAGCATGGAGGTGCATCTTGAAGGACATGTCACGTAATTTAAAAAATTGAGTCAATAAATCTAGGTGACCTAGAAAACATTGAAATTAGATCTTGTTGGATTAAAATAATTAATTAAATAGTGAATTTATTAATTATAAATCCCAATAGAAGTCTAATCCTAAGTCTAAAACTAAGTCTAAGTCTAATTTTAATTAAGGGACTAATTAAAAATATTAAATAAATTAAAAGAATTAAGATAACTCAAATTCTAGGAAAAAGAGAGAAAAATCTAAAGATTGGAATAAAATGCACATGTGTGCATGAAAATATTATATGAGATTTTAAAATAGAAAAGAAATAAAATATGAGAGAATAGGTGTGCACATAGAATAGTATCTAGAGTCAAGCTACCACTAGTCTAAGTAGAAGAACACTCCTAATCCAACTCTAACTAAGATCTAGTTAGGAGACACTAAATAAATGATAATTTGGGGAAGAAAGGGACAACTAAAAGAGAAAATAGGAACACATTGGAGAATGTGAGGGAAAATGGATTTTTAATTAAATTAAAAATTGTAATTACTTGTGCAAATTGGGGAGAGTGTGAAAAGTGTGTGGGTGAATATTACTAATTAAATTAAGTAAAAAGATAATTAATTGTGCATGAGGACATGTGTCATTTGGGATAATTCTATAAAACAAATGGTGTAGAAAGAAAGGGGGGTCACTGATTCTTGGTAAGGTTATGCTGCGAAATTTGTTTTGATTGTGTTTTACTTGTGAGAGATGGGATACCAATCTTGTAGAGGGAGTGGAAGCTCTACCTTGCGAGGAAATCCTTGGAGCTATTGTTTGTTGGTTTCTTGTGTGTGGCCCCTTTGCGGCTCGGGGGGATAAGGGAGAAGAAGAGTACCCCTAGCGTTAGCTGGGAGGTACCGGTGAAGTTTCAGTGATTAGCAAGCGAGAGATCAAAAGGAACGCAAGTCCTTGAAGGACATCGTCAACTCTTTGTCTTTATTGGTCCCGATATTTTAATTTATGAAATTGTATTTCTATCGTGATTATATGTATAAATTTTGAAGGAAATTCAGAGTTGATTGTAATTTCTTAAGTTTAATTTTCATTTCACCATGAGTTTTGGGGAATTCAATTCCAAATCTTGTCCTTTGTACACTTGAAATTTTTATAACTTGAATTTTAGAATGTTGTTTTTCCTGCAAAACTTTAATTGTTATCCAAATTTTTATATATTGATAGGTTGTTTTATTAAAATTATTTTCAATCAAAATTGTATATGATATAATTTCACTATTACGAGTTTGTGTACCGTACATGAATTTGTTTGCTGCCAAAGTCGATGGCAATATGAACGATTATGGTCATTATGATGTTTAAAATCACATCTCTGTATATTAGTTGTATAGATGATGTGGATTTAGATTTGTAATTCAAAATCACATATTCTTTAATTTCCAAAATCCATATTCTGTAATATCACATCACTGACAATCGCTACTAAGTGAACAATCTTCTTTACGCAAATCTTGGAGCGGTTGTCTTGGATACCAGTTCGCTAACTCGACTGTATATATAGTCTTTCGATCTTCCAGATTTTCAACGATATAGTTAGACTATCATCCATATCTTTTTTAACTTAAAAGTCATATAGGTATTAAACCCTTTTCAGGAATCCGAGTTCATAGGATTTTTTTTAAGTGTTTGTTTATAGAGTACTTCATTTAGCGTCTTGATTATGTCACCCTACCTCTTAGGTACTCGGATGTCATGGCCTTTGGATTTGATAATATTAATATATTGCCTTTGATTTTATGTATTGAATCCTTAGTGGAAAATGTAATGGATTCATTTAGTGATATCTAACCTTTACAACAAGAGGTTAATGTTTATTGTCACTAAAAGTCCATGAAGGGATTACTTATGTACAACTTGAACTAGTGTCTAGATAATGATAGAATTTGAACTTCCCACCTTTTCCAAGGTTAGGATTGAATGTTGATTCATTGTAATTTAACCATAGATCTCATATGGTTCTTTAGACTAAGTGAATATTGTTGGTTACTCTTTTCTTATTTAGAAAAGAAAGTTTGTCAATTTTTGAATATAGACATTGTGACATTTTATGGAATATAATATATCATTTAAATAAGATCATTATTGACTGGCATTCTTATATAAGATGATGTGTTGTTTAGGATTAGATAATGTTTGATGTATGTACGCAAAAGGGTAGAGTTTGTATTTAACGATGAGTAAAAATATATAGGATAGTTTCATAAAGAGTAGGTCTCTTATCTAGAGGATGAATAATCAATTGTTGTTGAAGCCTTTAGAGGAAGAAATATTTGTATAGTGTTTAAGGAATTGAATGCTTAAATTATGATATGGATATTGTACTTAATGTTATTTAAAAATTGATTAGAGTTGGTTATGGGAATATATATCTCCATGTTCCTCAGAATAATCGCCAGTCCTGAGACTTTAAATGGTCAAAATCAATCGGATGAATCCTGGACTTGAGAGTTGATTATGTGTCTTGGAGGTCCTAACCTTATAGAGTAGGTTGGGCGGGTAAACATTGTTATCTATAAGTGACATGGTTGATCTATGAATAATAATGATGTTGTAGTCTGGTGTTGTTCTATAGTGATGTGATGAGATTAGAGAGTGCAATTATGATGTATGTCAGTAACACTTACCACTTGTTCCTTCTGTTGTTTCAAAAAAAATATTTACCACTACTGCGCTCACTTATTTTATGTCGTAACAGAAGGGATGTTACATATGGTATTAGATCAGGTTCAACCCTGTGGCATTGGACTGTTACACCTTCCACTGTGTTAACTGAATCATTAAAATATATTACTAATTAAATTTTGAAAATTGTCCATGTAGGTAATTATGGTTAGAGGATGTCGAGGAAGTAAACAACGTGGTGTTGGAGGAAGAGGTGTGACACCTATGATAATATCCACACCAGAAGGGTCTAACCCCCAAGGAGATGAGCAAATTATTGAGCAGGAGCATGTTAATGTAGGCGATGTGGTAGGTATGATGAGATCCTTCTAGAGGATGTAAGAGGCATTGATCAACCACCTGGATCAAGATCAGGGTAGAGTGTGTATGTGCCTAATTAAGGTTCACAACGTGCCCTAGATGGTAGTAGTAGTATACACAAAGAACTCGAGAAGGTGAAGTTTCTCGAGTTCTTGGGTGCCCCAGATGGCTTAGACGTCGAGGCATGGTTGGAGAACATGGTGATGTGCTTCACACTTCATGATTACACCTCCAACATGAAATTCCAAATGGTGGTATTTCAACTAAAATAGAGTGCTCTTCTATGGTGGAATATTCTCCTACCTCAACTAAACATGGTTTTTGAAGATGTTTCATGGGAGCTGTTCGAGGAATGGTTCTGGGAGAGGTACTTGTCTGAGGAATTAATTGAGCGCCAACTTAATGAGTTCAACACCTTATGTAGGGTGGTCATATAGTGCCAAAGTATGAGGCCATATTTATGGAGCTACTTAGGTATGATCCACATCTGAACACATAGAAGTTAAAGCTCAACAAGTTTGTGTCGGGCCTTAAATTCAACCTTCGTGTGAAGGTGAGGATCCCAATTCTTCAAACATTGCATTATTTTTTCAGAAGGACCTCATAGCTTAGGAAGAAATGAATGATGGGGGTCAAGGAAGGACTCCTTCTCAACCGATTGGACCAACAACATTAGGAGCACAACAACCCCAGACACCAGCTAGACAGACATCAGGGCATTAAGATACGCCTAGAGGACCTATGTTCACGACACCATGATGACAGACTCCTCAATAGAGGACTCCTTATAGAGGACCACAACAGAAACACAAATTGTGTCCGCAATAGCAACAACAATTTAGGCATGTCCACCAGAATAGATTGGGGTCACAAACTACTAGGCCAACAACTTCTACTTCGAGGACCAAGAGTAATGGACTGAAGACTAGGTGTTGGACATGTGGAGAGCCACATTACTAGCGAGACTATCTGATTGAGAAGGAAAAAGTAGCTGGATCATCAGGACCCACTACAGTTGGAGATTTGGGCAAGGCCCACAGGATACATGCAACAGTGAATAATTGCCAGGACGAGCACCAGTCCACTATACTCAAGATATCAGGTACAATCGTTTACCAAAATTTTAGCAATTTGATATATCCATGTGCTACTGAGAAATTTATCTCTAGTGCAGTGCTAAAGAGAATTAATATAAGGGTAGTCGAGAAGGACAAGTTCAGATACGTATAAATGGCATCGGGTTCCAAACAGAAAGTTGGAGGAAAAGTTACAGACTGTAGCATTAACTTGGGAGATTTTTGTAACGAAGGTAGATATTTATGTCATGATATTAGTATCTTATGACATAGTTATTGGTATGGAATGGATAGAATCACATGATGTGATACTTAACTGTAACATGAAATGATTAAAATTGAAGGATAATTTGGGACAGAGTAGAATGATTGTAGGAAGAAACCAAGGGGTGTCCTTGAGATTTATTTCTTCCCTAAAGCTGCAAAAGAGTATGTGCAAGGGATGCAAGCTATATGCAATATTAGGGCTAAAAAAAAATGGAGAGGTGGAAGGATTAGAAAACCTTCTGGTGGTACATGAGTTTGGGATGTATTTCCAGAAGAGTTGTCAGGTTTACCACCTGAAAGAGAGTTGGAGTTTACAATAGACTTGAAGCCTGGAACTGAACCGATAGCAAGAACGTCATATCATATGTTAACACCTGAATTACAAGAGTTGAAAATGCAATTGAAGTATTTTTTGGACTTGGGACTTAGCCGACCAAGTGTGTCACCTTGGGGTGCACCAGTTGTTTTAGTGAGAAATAAGGATGGATCATGGAGACTTTGTATTGACTATCATCAATTGAATAAAGCAACAATCAAAAACTAGTATCTGTTACCCATAATAGATTATTTGTTTGACCAGATGAAGGGAACGACAGTGTTTTCAAATATTGATTTGAGATCGGGATATCACCAATTATGGATTAAAGAAGAAGATATCCCTAAGACCGCATTTAAGATGATATTAAGACACTATGAGCTTACATTTTTACCATTCAGATTGACAAACTCCCCCAAGGTATTAATGAGTTTTATGAATGGGGTGTTCCGTGAATACTTGGACAAGTTTTTTTAAGTGTTTATTGATAACATACCAATTTTTTCTCGGAGGAAGGAAGAGAACAATGAACATTTAAGATTGGTCCTATAGTGTCTACGAGAAAAAAATTGTACGGGAAGCTATTGAAATATTCTTTTTACCAATCAAAGATTGATTACATGGGACATATCATATCGGGTGAAGGTATCGCTATGGATCCAGTGAAAGTCAAGGCTATTATGGAATGTTGAGCACTGAAAAACATACAAGAAGTATGCATCTTTATGGGTTTATCAAGATATTACCGATGATTCATTGAAGGTTTTTCGAAGATAGCAAATCCAATCATAGAATTGCAAAAGAAAAACAAGAAGTTTGTTTGGATAGAGAAATGCACAGAAGCATTTCAAAAACTTAAAGATTTGTTGACGACAACACCAATACTGAAAATCCCTGACATGGATAAGGAGTTATTGGTATGCACTGATGCATCCAAGGAAGGTTTAGGCAGAGTTTTGATGCAATATGATCGAGTGATCGCTTACATTTCAAGGAAATTGAGAAAGCATGAGGAGAACTACGCAACACATGACTTGGAGTTATTGGAAATTGTATATGCCTTGAGAGTTTGAAGAAATTATCTTATTGGAGGGGAATTCGAATTAAAGACATATCATTGTGGATTGCAGCATGTATTTACACAGAGTGACTTGAATGCGCAACAAAGGCATTCATTAAAATTACTTAGCGAATATGACTTTGAGATTACTTACATTAAAGGAACAGTGAATAGAGTGGAAATCCATTGAGTTGAAGACCACACATATTCTCAGTAATATCGCTTAAGACGAATCTTCGAGAAAAGATTCTAAATTTATAGATAGATGATGATTGGTACAAGGATGTTAAGAATAATATTGAACAAGATACCATGATGGTACCGAAGTAAGAATGTTATTCATTAGACAAAGATGGATTGTTGAGATTTAATGAAAGAATTTATGTACCTCCTAACGATGAATTAAGAAGTTTGATCATAATTGAAGCGCATCAAGCAATGTACATGGCTCACCCGGGAGTCATGAATATGAAGGAAGACCTTAAACCTTTATTCTTATGAAAGGGAATGAAAGCAGACATAGTTAGTTATGTGGTGATATGTCTATAATGTCAGTAAGTGAAGGCTAAACATAGACATCCAACATGATTTTTACAACTACACATTATTCCTTAATCGAAATGGGAAGTCATTTCGATGGACTTTATTGTTGGATTGCCACTAATGACAAGGAGACACAACTCGATTTTTGTGGTAGTTGACACTCTGACAAAAAGTGCACACTTTATCCCTGTGCATATGACGTATTAGGCACCGCACATAGATAGAGTATTTTTCAGTGAGATTGTGATATTACATGGTGTACCAAGAAGGATAATATTTAATAGAGGATCGTTGTTTACAGGACAATTTTGGACCAGTTTCCAAGAGACTTTGGGAACACAACTGAAATTTAGTACAACTTATCACCCAAATACAGAAAAAAAACAGAAAGAATGAATCATATTCTAGAGGATATGTTGCGTATGTATGTAATGGATCAACAAAAATGTTGGGAGGAATTCTTTACACTAATAGAATTTTCATACAACAATAACTATCCGAGTACCATTAAGATGGAATCATTTGAGTTTATTTACGGACGATCTTGTCGGACGCCATTGAGTTGGGATCGACTTGAGGACAGGGTCCTAGTAGGACCAGAAGTGATTCAAGAAATGGAAGAACAAATGCAATCGATAAGACAGAGGATTAAAGAAGCACAAGTTCGATGAGAGAGTTATGTTGATGCGCATCACATTTATCGCAATTATGAATTTGGTGACAATTTTTTCTTGCGGATGAAACCGCACAAGAGTTTGATCAAGTTTGGAAAGGGTGATAAACTCTCTCCTAGGTTTGTGGGACCTTTCGATGTTGTGGAAAAGAAAGTACTCGTGGCTTATCGACTATCCTTTCCTAATTCTTTGAGGTGTATGCACGATGTGTTTCATGTATCTGTTTTGAGACATTATATTAGTGATCCTTCACATGTTATTGACATGAGATCTTTGCAGGTGTCAGATGAGGGTGCTCTCATGGAGGAGCCAATCTACATTCTGGATCATCGCATTCGACAATTACGGTGTTGAATAGTCAAGCAGGTCAAGGTCCAGTGGGACAACTATAGTCCACAGTTGGCTACCTCGGAGGACACATACAAGATGCATCAACAATTTCCTTACTTGTTTGATAGATTAGATGTGTATATATATGAGTCAGATTAGCATGCATGATACAATGTATGATACAGGGATGTTGAGAGCTGTGGAAACGTCCCTGTCACAACCTACTAGCACTCACATCGTGGTCGAATGGTAGGTTAATGATTACCTAGTTCGATAGGTCCATGATTTCATGAGGGAAGAATGAGACAATCACTCACGAATATTCTAAGGGGCACACAATAAGACGAAGTCCTTATTCCTTAGAATCCCTTAATCTCTCACAAGGTCAACTGAATGGAGTGTTGACTCCAAAGGGCCGGGAAAACTTCCAAAACCATTTAAAGGTGAGTGGAACCCTTGGAGCATGGAGGTGCGTCTTGAAGCGAACATAGGTGTGTCATGAAGGGCACTTCACGTAATTTAAAAACTTGAGTCAATAAATCTAGGTGACCTAGAAAAGATTGAAATGATTAGACCTTTTTGGACTAAAATAATTAATTAAACAATGAATTAATTAATTATAAATCCCAATAAAAGTCTAATACTAAGTATAAAACTAAGTCTAAGTCTAAGTTTAATTAAGGGAATAATTAAAAATATTAAATAAATTAAAATAGAAAAGAAATAAAATATGAGAGAATAGGTGTGCACATAGATTAATATCTAGAGTCAAGCTACCACTAGGCTAACTAGAAGAAGACTCCTAATCCAACTCTAGCTAATATCTAGTTAGGAGAGACTCATTAAATGAGAATTTGGGGAACAAAGGGACAACTAAGAGAGAAAATAGGAACACATTGGAGAAATTGAGGGAAAATGACTTTTTAATTAAATTAAAAATGATAATTACTTGTGCAATTTGGGGAGAGTGTGACAAGTGTGTGGGTGAATATTACTAATTAAATTAATTAAAAATATAATTAATTGTGCATGAAGACATGTGTCATTTGGGATAATTCTATAAAAGAAATGGTGTAGAAGGAAAAGGGGATCACTGATTATTGGTAGCATTATGCTGCCAAAATTGTTTTGACTATGTTTTACTTGTGAGAGTTGGGATACCAAGCTTGTAGAGGGAGTGGAAGATATACGTTATGAGGAAAGCCTTGGAGCTATTGTTTGTTGGTTTCTTGTGTGTGGTCCCTTTGCATCTCGAGGGGCTAAGGGGGAAGAAGAGTACCCCTGTAGTGTCCCCAAGGCCGAGCCCCGTTGCAGATCATGCATATGCAAAGAATTGTAAATATGTTCTATAGGCTGGTGAGCCAAGTTTTGTATAAGCTGTAGGCTTATGAGTTTTGTTAGGCCAGGGAGCCTAAGTATTGAAGGCCAGGAGCCTGTTAATGTACTTGTATTTATGCAGGTCAATTAATAAAATATAAATACCGCCAGTGCAGATCGTCCACGATGAAAGAGTGATGGGGGACTGAGCGTCCACAGATTGGGCAAGGGAACTAGGGGCTGGAAGGTGGGAAAAGGGCTGAGTAAGGAGCCTAGGGACTAAGCCTAGGGGGCTTAGGCCTGGAATAATATTTTAATATTATTTCCAAAAAGAGCCATGTGCATATTATTTATCATAATTCCTTTTAGAAGGATACGTGATTTCCCAAGTGGTGGGAGGAAGGCGTACGGATGGAACACATGCAGTTCCCAGGGTGACAAGTGTCAACCCTGGTGCATGCAAATATAAGCGCCGAGCTGAACCGTGAGTGGGGATCTTCCTCCATTCGAATCCGAACCTCTGGGCGTGGAACTG
>JASDQU010738976.1:63696-92505 GCA_032191745.1 Picea mariana | reverse complement strand
AAATTTTCATGATGGTCCCAAATAGATTCTAACCCTTTACACACTATAATCATTTACCCCTATAACTCATGACATGAAAATCACACCCTAAAACATTCTAACCACTAACTACTATGACCCCAAAATGACGTCGTTATTATAGCAAAATTGTCGCAACATCCGTCAAATGCAACATATTTATATATTTTGTAACGTCGCAATTCTGACGTAAAAAAAGCCTAAGTGACCGTTAGTATTTTGACTTGGTCAACATACTAAGGTGATCGTTGGAGGGGAAAACCTAGTTTCCAAAACGTCGCAATTGCGACATCAATCTTCACAAAGGTGGCAAGAACGACGTTTATGTCACAAATGTGGCAAGAGAGACGTTCCAGTGGAAAACATGGCAAGAGCGACGTTAACGTGGCAAGAGAGATGTCAACATGGCAAGACCGACGTTATCGGGCAATATAAACTTTTTTTTTTTAAATTTCCTCTATTTTGCGACAATATGGACAATTTTGTCCATAACGCCGCAAATAAAACGTCATAATTTTTACAATATGTATTAGTGACCTGATCTGAAAATAGGGGGCTGACTTGTTATGCTATGCAAGCACCCTCTACTTCATAAAAATAAACTTTTCAGGACCTTGCTCAATGTGTTAAAATATGTAAGATAAATTATCATGTGCCAAGTTTATGCATCTTCTTTTAAATGTTCATGTGTGAAGAAATTTTCCTTTAAATGGTTAAATATGTGTTTTAAATAAATACACAACAAACATAACTTGTAGCAAATAAACCATCAAACTCACAACAATAACAAGATGATAAAGGAGTTCACCCCTCTCTGGGCTACATCTCCTTGAGCCTCCATCAATGGACTTGGATCTTTGGGATTAGTTTGTCAAAGATTCTTTTACAAGATATTGCTCAACTCCAATGGAAATAATGACTGTACCATTGGGTTCAGAATACATAAAAAACCCAGAAATGACTAATAGAACTCTGAAAACGAATCATGGCTCATCCATGCATGACCTCTTCTACATGTGGCCTTGAGCTTACCTGAGATTCCTTGTGGAAAAAACACCTGTAAAAGTCCTCAAATGGATCTGAAACCTATCCCAATGTGTTCAGATCATAACAATTAGCCAAAAATGACTATTTAGTCATAGAAAATAGACTTGTACTCATCTGAGCATGACCTCAATCAATGAGGGCTTCAAGCTCTCTAGAGCTCTCTGAAACTTCAATGGTGAAAAACCTACAAAAGAAGTTCTCAATTGGCTTTGAAAATAGTGCCAATGGATTCAGAATGTCCAAAAACCCCTAGCTGGGATTTTACGACACCTCATTTGGCCAAAAAATGAAGAAGATAGGCCTTTTGCCATTTCCCTCCTTCAAGCTTGTTGTCTCTGGTTTGCCAAAACGCACCTCTGTGTGGCCAACCTAGCTCATGCACTCAAAATCGTGCTAAAACCTAGCACCGACACATAACCGTAAAACAGGCGAAATTGTCAAACGGTTAGGGTGCGCCCAGCCCCTAACCACCAAAACCGTGGGCATATGGGTAAGCACCCGAAACCAAGGGCTAATCGTTTTTAAAAACCAAAAATCCCTGCGCACAAAGAGATAGGGTCATATGCGATAACTCATAATACCGTGGGATAACCCATTTGAAATGTGCACATGCATGTAGATTCGAGTCATACGGTTATATGCATGTGAATGGGGGCTGGGGCTAAGCCCCAGCCCGAACCCCCGCACCAACCAATAAACAAATCAAACTTAAATATATAAAAACACATATATATGATAAGAACTACAGTGTGGTACGTTGGCAGCGCAGACTTTGGAAAGGCTTTGCACGGGGAAGGAGGTCTGGGTTTCAATCCCCACAGACTCCATAATATTTTTAAACAACCAACCATACCAATAATAGGGTGCCATGTGGCAGCCCACGACTGGGCCACGTGGCACCACCCTATTTGACCAATCAATGCCACGTGTCAAAAATTGATTCATCCACGTCTGCCAATAAATGAATGCCATGTCACCAACTACCACCTCATCGTATGGTTGTGCCACGTCATCATACAGCCTCTGCCACGTCAGTTGTACAGACTGTACAGTCAGCACATTTTTTTTGCATGTTTGACAATTCAAACAGAACGCGATATCTCTCTCATCCGATGTCTGTTTGAACCCAAACGAGTTGTGTTGGGTTCGTGACGACGAGGGCTACGCACCCATTTTTTTTTAGGCAATTCCAAGAACTTTGATTTTTTGAGCTAAATTTTGACCCCTGGTCCAGATTTTGATCAACTAACTTGACTGTATATATATTCTTCCAATCTTCCATATTATCAATGAGATAGTCAGACTATCATCCATTTCTTATTTAACTTCAAAGTTGTATAGGTATTAAACTTTGTTCAAGAATCCGAGTTCATAGGATTTTTTTAAAGTGTTTGTTTATAGAGTACTTCATTTAGCGTCTTGATTATGTCACCCTACCTCCTTAGGTACTTGGATGTCATGGCCTTTGTATTTAATAATAGTAATATATCACCTTTGCTTTTATGTATTGACTCCTTAGTGGAAAATGTAATGGATTCATTTAGTGATATCTAACCTTTACAACAAGAAGTTAAATGTTTATTGTCACTAAAATTCCATGAAGTGATTGCTTATGTACAAGTGGAACTAGTGTCTAGATAATGATAGAATTTGAACTTCCCACCTTTTCCAAGGTTAGGACTAAATGTTCATTCATTATAATTTAACCATAGATCTCATATCGTTCTTTAGACTAAATGAATATTGATGGTTACTTGTTTTTTATTTATAAAAGACAATTTGTCACTTTTTGAGTATAGTTATTGTGGCATTTTAGAGAATAAAATATATCTTTTAAATAAGATCATTATTGACTAGCATTCTTATATAAGATTATGTGTTGGTTAGGATTAGATAATGTTCGATGTATGTATGCAAAAGGGTAGAGTTTGTGTTTAATGATGAGTAAAATTATATATGATAGTTTCATAAAGAGAAGGTCTCGTATCTATATGATGAATAATAAATTGTTGTTGAAACCTTTAGAGGAAGAAATATTTGTATAGTGTTTAAGGAATTGAATGATTAAAATATGATATGTATATTGTACTTACTTTTGTTTAAAAATTGATTACAATTGGTTATGGGAATATATATCTTCATGTTCCTCAGAATAGTTGCCATTCCTAAGATCTTAAATGGTCAAAATCAATCGGATGAATCCTGGACTTGAGTGTTGATTATGTTTCTTGGAGGTACTAACCTTGTAGAGTAGGTTGGGTGGGTAAACGTTGTTATCTATAAGTGACATGGTTGATCTATGAATAATAATGATGTTGTATTTTGATGTTTTTCTGTAGTGATGTGATGAGATTAGAGAGTGCAGTTATGATGTATGCCAGTAACGCTTACCACTTGTTCCTTCTGTTGTTTCAATTTTTTTTTACCATTATTTCACTCACTTATTTGATGTCGTAACAGAGGGGACATTACACATTACCTAAATTTGACAAAATGTTGAAGTCCCATTCTAGTTAATACTCTAGGAACCAACAATAACAATCATGTAGGCTAACACAATCACAATAGAAATAAGAGAGTTGAAACCTCAAATTACTCTATGCAAAATGAAGCATGGTTCATTATAATTGCAATCAAAACATATTACAAGGGTTTCTTAATAGAAAATCAACACATAAAATATGAGTGCACAACAAAGCCTTACATCAAATGAAAATATACATCAAATTCTCCATTAAGCTTTCCAAAATGTTCTAAAATGTAGCCCAATAGGAGAGATCCTAAATTCCCAAATTCTCCACCGTTTAAAATGGAGAGAAAAAATCCTTCTTTATAGAGTGAGTCTATTCTCTTATACAATAAAATATTATTATTTGCTAACTAATTCCATGACAAGTAAAATAAATATTATAATAATGAATTAGTTAGATCTCTCCTCAATCCATGGTTTACCATGTTACAACATGTGGCCATATTAGCCTCTCCAAAGCAATTCTCTCTCATTAAAAAATATTAGTAGTATACACCAAATAATGCTTATTAAGGGGACACAACACCAAAAATATTTATCAACCCAATTCAAATTCCAAGTGTCCACATGGAATGTTCCCTTCAAGAATGTTCATGCATGAAACCACTCCACATATGTGAATTCCAAGGTAGCCAATTCCATGGAAGTGTGCAATTTTCCAATTGGATGGAGCATCCAAAACAAAGTATGTGATCAATGCCTAGCCTTGCCTTGCCTTTCCATTGCTTGTCTTTTCTTTCCTAGCCTTTCCTTGCCTTGCCTTTGCTTTCCTTTCTTGCCTAGCCTTGCCTTGCCTTTTCCTTTCCTTGCCTTCCCTTACCTTGCCTTGCATTACCTTTCCTTGCCTTTCCATGCCATGCCATACCATGTATTTCCTTAAATTTCCATGCCATGCCTTGACATGCCATGCCATGCCATGCCATACCATGTATTTCCTTAAATTTCCATGCCATGCCTTGACATGCCATGCCATGCCATGCCTTTCCTTTCCATTCAATGCCTTTCCTTTCCTTCACCTTCGATGTCATGCCATGTCATGGCATGTCATTCCATGGCATGACTTTTATTTCCATGCCATTCCTTATCATGCATTTCCTTTCCTTGCCCTACCATGCCATGACTTTCCTTGCCTTGCATTTCCATCTCATGCCTTGCCATTCCATTCCTTGCATTTCCTTGCCTTTCCATGCCATTCCATGCCTTGCCATGGCTTACCTTGCCTTGTCATGCCATGCCTTTCCTTTCCATGCCTTTCTATGACTTTATTTGCCTTGAATTTCCATGCCATTCCTTACCTTGCCATGCCATACCATGCCTTGGTCACCTCAACACTATAGCCATTTGGATATCGCATAACTCATATCCATGCATATACATTACAAATTTCATATGAGAATCCTTATGTGTGTTTATTTACATGATGCCTTGCATATATTATATATTCACAACACAATTTTTCACTAGTATCCACATACCAAAGTTCTAAATTTAAATTTGTGTGTTTAAACAAATCACAAAACTATCATCATCATACACACATAACAATAAAAATAATATCACGCAATACACAAATAGATCTAGATGTATACATATCAAATGTCTATATGATGCTAATTAAACCCAACAAATACTAAGAAAATAATCACTAAGATAAGTAAAAATAAAAGTTCTAACCTTATAAGGCCAAAATATAGGTTGTTACATTTATAAATCCCTAGAACACAACTATGATCTAAAATAGACTAATCCCTACTTGCATGTTTTTCCATGTAGCTTCCCATTTTAACCTATACAAAAATAAATATATATCTTTCCATAACATTATGCAAGGAAAACTTCAAATCAAAATGTGGATTTCAATGAAACAAGAATCATAGAAAAAGGAACATTTCTCATCCCAAGAAATAATTTTTTTTTCTAGGGACATATGACTTAACTTTATATCAAAAATTTCCTTTCCATTCAATGAAGTGCTTTTTCCTTGCCATGCCTTTCCTTTCCATGTCATGCCATGCCATGAATTTCCATGCCTTTCCTTGCCTTTCCATTCCATGCCATGACATGCCTTGATTTTCCATGCCATGCCATACCATGTCTTTCCTTTCTAGGTCATGCCATGCCATGCCATGCCTTGCCTTGCCTTACCTTTCCTTGCCAAGCTATGAATGCCCTTTCCATTCCATGCCTTGTCTTTCCATGTCATGTCATGGAATGACTTACCTTTCCATGCCTTTCCTTTCCTTTTCAATCCATGCCTTTCCCTGCCATGCCATTCCATGCTATGCCTTTCTAGGACAAGACATGCATTGCTTTTCCTTCACTTTCCATGCAATTCCTTTCCATGCCATGTCTTTCCTTGGCATTACATGCCTTTAATTTCCTTGGCCTTCCATTCCATGCCTTGCCTTACCTTGCCATGCCATGCCATGTCATGCCATGTCATTCCACACCATGCCTTCCCTTGCCATGCCTTTCCATTCCTTGCATTTCCTTTCCAAGCCATGCCTTGCCTTTACATGCCATGCCTTGCCTTGCCATGCCATGCCATGCCATGCCATGCCTTGCCTTGCCATGCCTTGCCTTGCCTTGCCTTTCCTTTCCTTTCCAATCCATGCCTTTCCATGCCTTACCAAACCATGCATTTCCTTGCGATTCCATGCCATAAGTATACACAAATAATGATTTTAATTGGACAAATTTTTCTTCCAATTCCAAGAAGATACAAACAACAATTTCAATTCCACTTGGAAAAAATTGTCTTCCAATTCTTCCCATAATTGTCTTGCAATAGCACAAAATTGTGTATGAATTAAACAAAAATACAAAAAAAACAAAAACCTGTATGTTTCTGTTATTTTTTTTGTGCATATGTCGGGCATGGAGATGTCGGGCTTGAGATAGATGAGGTAGAGGAGTGAAACTGGAACATAAAAATGCCTAGCAGGAACTCATGTGTGTTCCTAAAACACATGCACACTAAAGCGTGTGCATGTTCTAGGAACACACACATGTTCCTATTAGGCATGGATCAATGCACAATCACAAGGATTTAAAGTCGCAAGAGTGTATGTGCGCTCTTAATGAAAAATATATAGAATTTATTATAGACCAAACATATTTATGAATAAATATGTATAGGGGTTTGGTGACAACTAGGACCTAATGGCTTAGGATTGATAGTGTTTTGAAGCATAGAGCAATGGTTAGAGCACCAAGATGTGGGTGATATGGATGCAAGGGTTTTGAGGAATTTAACAAGAGGTATATGCATAGTGCACTTAGGGATCGATTGTGGAGGAGTTTAAGGGTCAAGTATAGGCTATGGCTAGGCTTAGATTGAGCTAGGGAGGGTCTAAGTCATGGTATAGGTAATGGTTATTGTATAATTCTAGGTCATGGTCCATGTCTAGCTCTAGATCTATGCCATGTTCTAGGTCATGTTCTAGGTCAATGTCATGGTCTACGTCATAGTCATCGTATAGGTCTAGGTCATGGTCTAGGTATTTCCATGTCTAGGTATTGTTATGTTTAGGTCTAGGTCTTGACATGTCTAGGTCAAGGCCATTTCTTTTATTGTGATGTAGAGAGGGGGGTGGAGAGGGAGGAAGAAAAGGAGTGAGATACGGGGAGAGGGGAAGACAAAGAGAGTGTGTGAGAGTGAGGGAGAGGGATACATAGAGGGGGTGGTAGAGAGAGAGTGAAAATGAGAGAGGAAGTGAGGGGAGAGAGGGAAGCGGGGTAAGATAGAAGAAAACAAAGCAAGGTGGGGAGAGTGGGGGGAAGAGAGGGAGGTGGATATAGGGAGAGAGAATGAAAGGGTTAGATGAAAGAGGTAAATAGAGAAGGGGGTAGATATGTATTGTTTGAGAGTGTGAGAGGGTGGGAGAGGAAGACCAAAACAGGGGGGTGGGGGGTTAGAGAGAGAGACATGGGAGAGAGATTGTAGATGTAGGAGAGAGAGGAGAGATAGTGGAAGGGAGGGGGAGAGAGGGAGGGAGGAGGGGGATAGAGAGTGTGTGTGTGAGAGAGAGAGATTACATATAGATAAGTGTTCTGTCATACATAATCTAGGGCATGTCAAACACTGATTGCAAAAAATACAAAATCAAGTAAATTTAACCTTTTATGCTTGTTACTAGGTTGTAAAAGGCTAATAAAAACATTATAATATTGAAGAACGTACAAATAGATAAGTGTTTCAGTAATACATAATCTATGTCAATCTCATAAGTAAAAATCTAAATCATGGATTTTTGATTATATAAAATCAAACAATGGGAAATCCCAAAGAGACATGAGAAAACTTGACAATGAAATCAAATCAAATCACCAAAAAGGTAATAAACGTAAAATATAAAATGATTTAAAAACGAATTGAGAAAACTATTCAAAGAAGGATAAATATTCTATATAAAGAATATCGAATCCACTAAAATATTATCCTTATATTAAAACAAAAAAGTAGAATCAACATACCATGATCATCATTAAACTATGTGAACTTATTATTAAGCCGTAGGTGAACGGTCATATCCATAAAATATCATTATTAAAAAATAGGTATAGGCAAGTTTCATTTAGGGTGTGGGTGCGGAGGGGGTTAAGGGTAGAGTATAGGTTATGTCTAGGCTTAGATGGAGCTAAGGGGCTCTAGGTCATGGTCTAGTTCAAGCTCTAGGTCATGGTCTAGGTCATGGTCATGTTCATATAAGTAGTTGTATAAGTACTCTATTGGAAGAAGAAGAAAAAAATAACACTCACCTTTCAGGTGAGGCTACATTTCTCTGTTGCACACATCCTTTATTCGTTGTGATCCTTGCCTCACCTTTAGAAGATGTTTGGATTTCTTCGACGTCTACGAATGAAGTAATAAAACAAAAATCACTCATATTTTTGTAAAAATATTTTATCAAAAAATAAAACAAATTATGATACCTACCTACCTCATCCACCTAGCGAACCAACAATCTATTCTCCTCTCTACTTGATTGTCTTCTCCTCTCTTTCTCACATACCAAAGAACCAATTCTCTTATCTCCTCTCAACTTTGTCATTTTCTTCTTTATTCTCTGCCCTATTTTCTTTTAATTCCTTCTGTCACCCATTCGTCAAACTTCAAATTAATTTAATTTTTATTTTAGGAACGAATTTTTTTCCCACATTCTGATTCCCATCCCTACCATTTTTCATTTTTATCAACACCGTTGGCATGCACCTCAATTTTATGTGCCTTTCCTTGACTTTGTTTTCCATATCATGCCATGTGATGCCTTACCTTGCCTTGAATTTCCATGCCATACCATGCCTTCCCTTTGAGACATAAGAGGTATAGGAGTATGCTTGGCACATAAAACTTCCCAAGAGGAACGCGTATGTGTTCCTAGTAGGAAATGATGAGCGCCCAACCTAAGGGCTTAGGATTGAAATTGTTTTAAATAATGGATCAATGGTTAGAGAACCAAGATGTGGGTGCAAGGTTTTTGGGGCATTTAACAAGAGGTATATTCATAGTGCACTTATGAATCGAGTGTAGAGGGGGTTAAGGGTCGAGTATAGGTTATGCCTATGATTATATGGAGCTAGGGGGGTCTAGGTCATGGTCTAGGTCAAGATCTATCTCATGGTCTAGGTCACGGTCATGTACATGCTCATGGTATAGTTCTAGGTATATCTTTAGATCTATGTCGTGTTCTAGGTCGTGGTCTAGGTATAAATCTAGGTCTATGTCATGGACTACATCATGATCATTGTACAGATATAGGCCATGGTATATGTTATAGGTATTTCTATGTCTAGGTCTAGGTTTAAGTATTTACATGTCTAGGTCAAGGCCATTTCTTTCCTTGAGATCTACCAAACTTGCTATAGTGTGTGAGAGTCTGAGAGGAAGAGGGAAGAATACATAGAGTGGGGGTAGAGAGAGAGTGCATGAGCGTGTGAGAGTCAAAGAGAGGAAGATGGAGAGCGGGGATGGAGAGTGATGAAGGAAGATAGTGTGAGGGGGGAAGAGAGGGAAACAGAGAGGAGGGTGGGGAGAGACACAGAGAGAGAGAGATCATGTGTGTGCACATGCGAGAGAGAGAGGGAGAGAGAGAGAGAAAGAGAGAGAGAAGGGGGGGTATATAGAGAAAAATAGAACAAGGGGAGAGAGTGGGGGACAAAAAGGGATGGGGATACAGTGGGTGAGAGAGGGAGGGTTGGATGCAAGAGGTAAAGAGATAAGGGGGGTAGAGAAAAAGAGAGGTAGGGGGTAGAGAGAGGGATGAGGGAGAGAAGGGAAGGATAGAGAGAGAAAACAAGAGTAGAAGAGTGGTCGAGAGTGAGATGGACAGAGAGAGAGGGAGGTAGAATTAGGGGAAAGGTGAAGGAGGCAGGGAGGGAGAGAGAAAGAGGGGTAGAGAGAGAGTGTGAGAGTGAGATTAACAATTAGGAGAGAGAGAAAGAGGTGGTAGATGTAGGAGAGAAAGAGAGGAGAGATAGTGGGAGGGAGGGGAAGAGAGAGAGGGAGGAGGGGGATAAAGACATAATGTGTGAGTATGAGAGGGTGGGAGAGAAAGAAAGAGAGAAGGGTTGGACAATGAGTGTTTGAGTGTGTGAGAGGGAGTGAGAGAGAGAGAGAAAGAGAGGGGGTAGAGAGAGAGAGAAAAGAAGGGGGGGAGAGTGAGCGAAGGGGGGTAAACAGAGGTAAAGTGAGAAAGGGGGGAAGAGTGGGGGAGAGAGAGGAAGTGGGATACAAAGTGAAGTGGAGAGAGGGGTAGATGTATGAGAGAGAGAGGAGAGAGAAAAAACAAAGTTACCAACTTAACGAGAAATGTGACCTCAAAACGAGAACTCTAGCCCAAAAATATCATATTTTTGGGTAAAAAACACAAAAATCAACCCCCAAATCAAAAAGTGGTTCTACCGGTATAACCTTTTTTTTCGAGGTGGTTAAAATTGGGACTTGTTTGAAACCATGCCCTTGACATTACGAATAGAACCCTGATAGAACCATGAAATTGACCCTCGAGTCGAAAGGTGATGTTACTAGTAGCACCAATTTTTTTTTTAGTTAAAAATATGACCTAATTGAAATGATGGCCTTAACCACTGGCACCACTTTTCTTTTGAGTTAAAACTATGATCTCATTGAAACGGTGGTCTTTACCACTAGCACCACTTTTTTTTGAGTTAAAACTATGACCTAATTGACACTCTAGCCTTGACCACTGACACCACTTTTTATTTTGAGTTAAATCTATGACCTAATTGAAACTGTGGCCTTGACCACTGCCACCAGCACAAATAAAGCACTAAAAATTGGCTCCTAAATATAAAAGTGTTATAACTTGATAATTCATTTATCAATCATTTTTTTAAAATAATTTACATTAAGAAAATAATTTAATTGGGAAAAGAAATACCCCTAAACAAATTCTTTAATTTAATAAAAAAATATATATTTTGAAAATAAAGGAAAAAAAAATTATGTTGAAAAATAATGCAAATTGCAATTTTTTAATAAAAAATTAAAAAAATGAACTTAAAAAAAAGTAAAATTGAAAATTTTCAAGGGAAAATAAAAATAAAAATAACACTTAAAACATAAAATTAAAATTAAAAAAATGAAAAAATAACCTTCAAAAGACAAATTAAAAAAAATCTAAAATAAATTAAAAAAAAAAAAAAATTATTAAAAAAAAAACTAAAATACAATTTAAAAAAGAATTAAAACTAAAAAAAATTAAAACTAGAGTAAATAGAAAAAACTAAACCAATCTAAACTAACCTAAATTAAAGTTAAACTATTAAAAAAAAAAAAAACAACTAACTTTTAATTTAACTAAATTAAACCTAAATTAAACTAAAAAAATAATTTAATTTTTTTTTTAAGTATGTATGTATAAATTACCTTTCAAAAACAAAATTACAGTAGCACCATAAGTGTTTGAGGACTGTAATTACTGAATTGTCTCGAAGGGAAACTAATTAAGCCGGTGCCTTCCAAACCAAAGAAGACCCCAAATTTAAACATCAATTTTAAACATCTGGAACAGAATCGCCCCGTGGGGAAACTGATTCATACGACCTTCTAGAACATCTAGGACTGACTTATGAAAGGAAAAAAGGAAATTGTCCAAAAGCACATTTGTCCAAACATAAACAAAACTAAAAACATTTCATGCAGTCTAACAACTGTGCAGATGTCATGGCTCATGAAACCGACATGTTGCGTGCCACGTTGTCCATTGTTCGCTCCTGGAGGTCCAAAGCCGATACCATCTCCGCGTTTTCCACTATTGACATTTGGAGATCCGGAACCAAGACCACCACTGAGGCTGCTGGTGCACTGGGTGCATGTTCTGTGGAGCATCAAGTGCCTTGTAGAGAGGATAACAATTGAAGAATTTGCGTACCCTTCTTGTCCAGAATTTGCAGATGAAATCGTAAGTCGTCCACCTCCTTGCGGACCTCGAACACTAGGTCTTGTAGAATTTCAAGGCCATCTTGAAAATTTGCATAGGTGGCTCAGTTCGAACAAGAGTGTGGTTGGTCCAATGGTTTCTCCTGGTGGACGGATGTGTCTTCCTGAGGAGACTGGACCGGTGGTGAGTGCATTGGTGGTGGCACAGGAGCTTAATTCTCAGGTGAATTTGGTGGGCCGACCAAGAGGATTGCGAGGAAGAGGCCAAGCCCGATAATGGTATGGGGGAGAAACCCAATGAATTCCCCAGGAGATCAAACCACTCGACTTAGCAAGCCCATGGTGAGAAATGTTATCACTCCAGGAAACTCCCCTAGGCTGTAAGTCAGAGATGCCTGGTAACTTAATCTTTTGGTAACTGTTTTCTCAATAATATATATGGGTTTGGATCAAGTCAGAGGACTGAATCATTTCTCACTCAAAACATGCATGAACACATTTAGATGGACAAGGCTTTCAACCAAAAATATTTAGAGAGTTTACAAATAAAGGGATGTATGGAGAAAAACTATTATATCAGCAGAATCACATATAAAGCATTTATGAATGGCCAATTATAATAATCACAAGAATACTTGCAAAGTTTAACTTATGAATGCAATGATAAGATGACAGTTATTGGGCATAAACACGCATAACAGCATGAGTATAATATCCAGGTGCAAGTATAGAATAGAAAAGAAGATGAAATCTGAACAAGTTATGGCAAAAGAAGCTTGTATTACTCAATATGAAAATGAGAAGCTTGAGCACATAATATGAAAAATTCTCCAAAGTCGAACCTTTAGTTCCTATTCTACCTTTAGCTTTATAGCTTTACAATGCAGTTTTGAGATCCTGAAAACATGGATCAAATATGCTAAAGATAGAAAATTAAAATTTAGTTTGCAAAAGATGTGGAATGATCCCCAAAAATGAGGTCAATCCTAGATTTCATGGTCTTCATCTCTTGTTGAGTGATGGTGCAGTGCAGGATATCCTTCCAAGGCTGAATGATAACTCTCCAAGAGATACAAATTCGAATCTGTTAATGTGAGTGAGCATCCTGATTTTCTGCCTTTGTCAAAGATACCAAAAAAAATTGAAACACCTCCTCTTTCCATAATCTATCAAAAATAGTTATTAGATCTATCTTGAAAATTCATCAAATGTCCATTCGAAGAGGTTTCAAACCTTTCCAACTCAAAAAACTTCGATCTGTGCAAAAACTTGATCATTCTAGAAGTGACAAGCTTTCGGTGGTTAACCTAGAAATCTCTTGAGCAGATTATCTACCGAAAGCCCTTTTTTCGGTGGTTAATGAACAGTCGTCCTGTTCGCCTAAACCACCGAAACTTCAGCTTTGAGGAAACTTCAAAATTAGCAAAAATGCTTACCTTGGATCCATTTTTGATGTTCAAGGTTTCTTGAATGAGGTAGCCCTCGTTCGTGCAGATCTGCGAATTTCTACTGGTTGTGTGGAAGGATCTGGTGTGTCTACCATGGTTGTAGCTAAGTTAGCTAGAGTTTCCAATCTAGTTTGCTCCTGTTCTAGTGATTGAAACTCTTTTAACTTCAACCTTAGAATTCTAAGCTGTCTATACAGCTTCATGTTCTCCCTGATCAATACCCTGTTCCTATCTTTAATCTTGTCATGTTTTTCTTTGAGGGTTTGGTTGATTTTGAAAATCTCTACATTTATGTCGGTCATGTCTATATTAGCTTTTTTAATAACCCTTTCCAGGACTTCCATTTCATAGACCTGTTGCAGGAGTTTGTTGATTTTCCATGATCTAGCTGTTTTAGGCTTACTTGAAGAGGCTTTTTCCACTAGTGGACTGTGTGCCTCTCGAGGAGTTGGTGAAAATAAATTGGAACAATAGTCTGCACCTTGTTCAGCCTATACATTAACCTGTGTCTCTGCTAACTCTTGTTCTGATTCCGAATCACTATAGGGTAGGTTTAAAGGGTTATTTCCTGTAGCAGGGTCCTTGGACTGCTCACCCTCAAACTGTAGTTTTCTTTTGATTCTTTTCTTCTTGAAAGAGGATGATTCTATTGGATCTCTTGGTGGTGAGATACCCTTCCTTTTTCTATGACTGCTTTTGGGAGTAATAGTCTTCTTAGTGGTAGCCTTTTTACCCTTCTCCTGTTGTTGACAATCAGTCTGGAATTCATTCGAGAAGAGGAAATAGTTCCAATCTACCTGCCTTTTCTTCAATGACTCTTTGACAATAAGAGTAATGAGTCCTTGATGAGATAATATGCTTTCCACCTTAGTGGGCTTGACCTTGACCTGTTTAGACATTTTCGTGAGGACTTTGTGCAAGAAAAATGGTAGATTGATTGGGTCTCTCCCTGTAAAATGGTTTAAAAGCTTAAAGCGATAGAACATCACTCTATTGTACCGCCCCGCACATGTTATGTAAACAAATATTGCTTTCAACAAGGACTGCCACTTTGGTTCCAAGTAAGACATTGGAATATCCTTTTTCTAGATCAAATCTTTGTGTACAGGCAAAAGGTATGACCTGAATTCGATGTTTGAAGGTATGGTAGACTTGAACCAACAGTCTCTTGACCTAGGTAAACCTGTATATTCAGCAATGGTAGCTTCATCAATGATAAACTCCTCCTTTCCTATTTTAGCAGACCTCCCATCATAGGAAATGGCAAAAGACTCAGCCACTTGTTGATGAAAGTTGGTTAATTTTTCACAATATGAAAATACCCCAGCCCGTTTGAAGAATTATGCCACCTCCGGGTGAGCTTCTAGGTACCAAACCCCATCCACCTCAGACCTCAAAACTGGCCCTGCTTTCGGCATTGGTCAATGTTGTCTGTACCTACGATTATGGAAAACTGAGTGTCCAGGGAGACAAAGATTCTAGGATTTAGAATCACAGAGAATATGACTCATGGAAGAGCAGACGGGACAGGTGACACAGAGTTCGGATCACCGAGCTCAAACACTAACCAAGTTTGGGCAACAAATTAACTGAGAGCATGCCGAAAATTTCGGTTTTCGGTGGTATATTCATTTTAACTGAAACAAGATGGGTCTTGAACTTGCCTGATAAATTGGCCTGCCTTAATTGGCTTGAGAGCGATTTGTTGGACTCTAATGGCGCTTGACGATCACCCTGGGAAACGGGATTATGATCTCTGGAAACACGTTTGATTGATGAAATCGCGAACTCACGATTATCTCAGTAATCTCCGGAATTCAAATTGATAATGAATGAGGATTTAATGAGGGATTAACAGGATCATGATAGATGGTGTACTTGTGACTGGAAATGGAGGGAGGCTTCGTGACAACATGCATGAATTTTTGTATCACCGCCGTGTCTTCATTTTGAAAAGACAAATGTGGTTGAAAGGACAATAGGAACTCAAATTTTCGGATAGACACAATTAGAACGTGCATACCTTCCAACTTGACGAGCTTTCGGCGATTACGTTTCCATCATTGTGCCAACTAACAGCTGGCTCATGCGAAAGCACAGGCTTTCCATTTTTCCCATTGAAACGTTTTTGGTGGTTAACTGCATTTTTTCTTTGACCTCTTAACTACTGGGAACAAAGGCTTTCGATGGTTAATGAGTGCATTTCAGGCTCGCCTAAACCACCGAAACCTGAGATTCTGACTTTTGCTTGACCAAACCAAATCCAAAATTTCTTTTGAGCATATTTACAGAACACAAACTCTCTAACCTACCTACAAAAATTTAGGAATAAAATTTAGACCACAACCTATCACCTCAAAGACAAAATTCCCACCAATTTATTTAAGGAAATAACAAGGACAAAGGCAGGAGGTCCTTTTGGCTCTAAGAGGACTGGCCAGAGGAGGAGGGTGAAGAAGGCAGAGATTTGTGCGAAGGTGAGGGGATATGTTGAGGCCGAATGGCCATGTGTGGCCTATTTTGGTACTAGGATGAGTCCCTCTTGCATTTCCCCCACAGTCTAGGCATGACCGAAGAAAAAATAAGGTAAGAAGGCACTAAGAACTGGCTAACATAACATGTAAGAACTGGGGAGGAGTGCAAACTGAGTGGTGGCTCTATTGGGAAGAGGAAGAATTGATGGACCAAACTAAGAGAGCCATGGTATGAATAGTGTTGGAGATGGAAGACACACATGCGCAGAGGTGACCACCATAAAGGAGGCTCCATTGATTGGACGAGGAGACAGAGAGGAGCGTGCTCGAAGAGTTAATGGAGCTCTGGTTGGAGTGAGGCCTGTGTAACATCATGGTGTGGGAGGAGGGAGAGGTGCATGCGCTTGTTAGGTGTTGGTACTGTGCTAGCAGGAACCGTCCCCTCCACTTGGAAACCTTTCCTCTACTAGCACCCCATCCAGGGGCTAAGAAAACAAAATTTTAAAATTAAACAAAAATTAAAAAATTAAAATTAAAAAACAAAACAAATTTTAAAATTATTTAACAACTTAATTGGATGGTGGGTATTGTCTGGGCCATGTGGGGTCTAAGGGGGTGATTCTCTACATCACCTCATCCCCCCACGGGCTTAGCCCTGGCCTTGTGCACACTATTTGTGTTGCGTGGGGATCGACAGGGCAATGCTCAACATCGCCCCAGCCCCTTGCGGGATTAGCCATGGTCTCGTGGACCATGGCTAAGCCCGCGGGGGCCTTGGGCGATGTTGGGCATTGCCCTCTCGACCCCCAAACAACCCAAACAACACACAAGGCCATGGCTAAGCTCGTGGGGGGATGGAGTGATGTAGGGCGTGGATCATGGCTAAGCCCGCGGGGGGCTAGGGCGATGTCGAGCATCGCCCCCTCAGCCCCCACGCGGCCCAACAACTCCCACCACCCAATTAAGTTGGTTAATCATTTTAAATTTTTAAATTTGTTTTTATTTTTATTTTATTTTTTATTTTTTTATTTTTTGTTTAGTTTTAAAATTGTTTTTTAAAGTTTAATTTAGTTAAATTAAATGTTAGTTTTTAAATTTTTTTTTTTTTTTTAAGTTTTAATAGTTTAGTTTTAATTTAGGTTAGGTTAGGTTAGTTTAGTTTTTTAATTTAGTTTTGTTTTAAATTTAGTTTAGTTTAGTTTTAGTTATAGTTTTTTATTTTATTTTTATTTTAAATTGTATTTTTTCTCGATATGAATTTTTTTTTTTTTAATTTATTTTAGATTGTTTTTTAATTTTTTTTTTTTTTAATTGAAGGCTATTTTTTCCAATTTTTCAATTTAAATTTTATGTTTTAAGTTCATTTTTTAAATGTTTTATTAAAAAATTGTAATTTGCATTATTTTTCAACATAAATTGTTTTTTCCCTGTATTTTCAAAAGAAAATTTGTTTTTTCATTAAATTAAGAATTTGTTTAGGAGTATTTTTTTTTCCAATTAAATTATTTTCTTAATGTAAAATATTTAAAAAAAAAAATAATTAATAAAAAAATTATCAAGTTATATAACACTTTTATATTTAAGAGTCAATTTTCAGTGTTTTATTTACACCAGTGGCAGTGGTCGACCCCACCATTTCAATTAGGTCATAGTTTAAGTTAAAAAAAAAAAAAGTGGTGTCCAGAGTCAAGGTCACAGTGTCAATTAGGTCATAGTTTTGACTTAAAAAAAAAAGCGGTGCCAGTGGTCAAGGCCAGAGTTTCAATTACATTATAGTTTTAACTCAAGAAGAAAAGTGGTGCTAGTGTTTAAGGCCACAATTTCAATTAGGTCATATTTTTAACTAAAAACAAAAGTGGTACTACCAGTAGCATCACTTTTCGATTCAAGGGTCAATTTCATGGTTCTATCAGGGTTCTATTCAGAGTGTCAAGGGCATGGTTTCAAACAAGTCCCAATTTTAACCACCTCAAAAAAAAGGGTGCTACCGGTAAAACCACTTTTTGATTTGGGGTTAAAAATGCGACCTTTAAAAAAACGAGAACTCTAGAGAGTTTTCGTTAAGTTGGTACCTATGTTACAATGGGAATGAGGGGGAGAGAGAGAGAGAGAGAGAGAGGGAGGAGGGAGTAGAGAGAGAGAGAGGGAGGAGGGGGTAGAGAGAGAGTGAGATTGAGTGTGAGAGGAGGGGGGAGATATAGGGAACGGGGGGTAGAGAGATATAAAGAGAGAAATGGGGGGAGAGTATAGGAGAGAGAGGGAGGGGATACAATGAGAGAAAAATGGAGGGGGATACAAAGTGAGTGGGAAAGACAAGTACATGAAATTGAGAGAGGGGGGGAGAGGGAGATAAGGGGAGGGGAGGGAAAGAGCCAACAAGAGTAGCAGAGAGATTGAGAGCAATATGGATAGATAGAGGGATATGGTAGAGAGATGGAGGAGGGGAAGAAGGGGAGGGAGGGAGACAGCTAGGAAGAGAAGAAGAGATGTCGAGAGTGAGATGGAGAGAGATAAAGAGGGAGGTAGAATGGGAAAGATGGGAAGAGAGAGAGAGTGAGAACGAGACTAACAACAAGGAGAGAGATAGAGATGTGGATCATTGAGAGAGGGAGGGAGGGACAAAGGGGAAGAGGTAAGGGGAGAGAGAAATAGAGAGAGATAAACAGGGAGAGAGAGAGAGAGAGATAGAGAGGGGGCAGTAAGGGAGGGAGGGAAAGAGAGGGAGGGAGGAGGGAGTGAAATATATGGAGGGAGAAATTTGAAGAGGGGGGATATAGAGAGGGAGTGGATGTGAACATGTGAGGCATGGTGAGGAAAGGTATAGGTCTAGGTGATGGTATAAGTCTAGGTCTAGGTCTAGGGCTTGGCATGTTTTTCCAGGTATAGGTCAAGGGAATTTGTTTCCTTACCATGCATTTCCTTGGAATGTACCAAACTTGCTAGTGTGTGAGAGTGTGAGAGGGAGAGAGAGGAATAAAAAAAGGGGAGGTATATGGTGAGTGTGTTAGAGTGTGGGAGGGAGAGAGAGGAAGAAAACACGGGGTGGTAGAGAGTGTGTGTGTTAGAGTGTGGGATGGAGAGAGAGGAATACATAGAGGGGGGATAAAAAGTGTGTGTGAGAGAGTGTGGGAGGGAGGGAGAGAAAGGAATAGAAGGGCAATAGAGAGAGCATGTGAGAGGGAGAGAGGGAGAGAGAGGAATATAGAGTGGGGGGTAGAGAGAGAGGTAAATGTAGGAGAGAGGGGTATATGTAGAAGAGATAGAGGAGATGTAGTGGGAGGGAGGGGGACAAAGAGAGAGGGAGGGAGGGGGGGAGAGAGAGAGTGGTTGAGAGTGTGAGAGGGGGAGAGAGAAAGAAAAAGAGGAGGGGTAGAGGGAGAGTGTGTGAGAGGGAGGGAGAGGGAGACAGAGAGGTGGGTTAGAGAGAGGCATAGTGAGAGGAAGGGAAGCAAAGAAAGAGACATACAACAGGGGGTAGAGAGAGACAGTGAGAGGAAGGGAGGGATACAGAGGGAGATAAAAAGGGGAATAGAGAGAGAAAGAGGGGTAGAGAGAGAGTGAGAGTGAGAGTAACAACGAGGAGAGAGAGAAAGGGTGGGAGAGAGGTGGAAGATAGAAAGGGGAATAATATGGGAGGGAGGGACAAATGGGGTAGAGAGAGAGAGAGAGAGAGGATAGAGAGGGAGTGGGTGTGAGAATATGATGAATGTCAAGGCAAGGTCTAGTATAGGTCTTTCCATGCCTTGTGATGTCTAATTGTTTCATATCTAGGTCTTACCATGTATAGGAGTGTGAGATGGAAAGAGAGGGAGAAAAAAAGGGGGCATAGAGAGGTAGAGTGAGAGGGAGACAGAGAGGGGGGTAGATGTCGGAGAGAGAGAGAGGACATAACTTATTTGGCTAGATTTTTTTCATTTTAGGAAAAAAATGTAGATATGGATTGGAGATTTGTATCTTATTTAAGGGTTTTGTATGGGTTGGCAAGTGAGAATTACTATATTTCTTAATATAGATATAATATTTTTTTTTATCTACACTCAAACCATTTCTTGAAAGCCAAATGTTATCAACTTACTTTTTCCCATTTACGTTGTCATGAGTAATTTAAACTATAAACATTATTTTCCAATCCTTAGTAGTTATTTCCATTGAAATACCTTATTTATATGATCATGATACCTCTATATTGTCATTATGAGCCAATTCAAATTCCATGCTTGAAAAAAATTCATAGCACCATACCTAAAAAGTTCCCTTCACCTTGTGCTATAACTGATGTCCACAACCACACCACCCATTTGTTCTTGGAACTCCTAGAATTGTGCAGTTATATCCACTCTTATGAAGAGAGTACTCATAAATCCATCCTTATTTTCTTGATCACTCTTCCTGGTGTGTCTAAGTAGTAAAAAAATTCATTGTGTACAAACAATCCATTTGTGTTCCATCACATATATGGTCACTATTTGCATAATTGTCATGAACCCCCCAAGTTTAGAACAACACTTTCAGAACATCACTAAAACTAAGTTGTGTTGCAAGTTATTTCCATATAAGATATCTTAACCACTAGTAGTCAAAATGAGGGCATTATATCCATTTGTTATATTTCCTTCCAGATAGGTTTGTTGTATTTTGATCATCCCTTATGTTTACCAAGCTTCTCTAAGATTATTTCTTTGGTTACTTCAATGCATTTTAATAATTCTACTATGTATTTTTCTTCCAATTCAAATATATCCTCATATGTGTATGTTGCCTATATAATTCATACTTTTCACATCAGAAAAATCTGCACTATGACTCAAAAATAGAAAATTGATATTTTTTTTGGGTGTGAGAACTTAGCCACTACGCCTAAAAAGGGCCCTTTTCCTTTTTTTTTCTTTTTTTTTTTTCTATTTCCAAATCCATGGCACCCATCAGTTTGTGGGACTCCCATCCTTGTGGAGTCATCTCCACTCTATCAATAAGAGTTCTAATAAATCCATCCATGCGATTCATATCACTCTTCGTGAAACTACTAAGAAATGAAACAAGTCATTGCATACCAACTATCCATGTGTATTATGTTACATCTATGGTCACTATTCACAAAATTGTCCTAAACTCCCTAAGTTTAGAACAACACTTGTAGAAATTGACCAAAACTCTATTATGCCACAAGTTATGAAAGTAGAAGAGATCTTACCCCTTAGTAATTTGAGTGAGGGTACTGCATCCATTTTTTACATTTCCTCTTTGAAAGGATCATTGACTTTTAATAAACCCTTATGCTCATTTGGCCTCTCTATGAGTCTTTGTTTGGTTATTTAAGTTCCTTTTACTTCTTCTACCATGTATTTTTCATCCACTTCATCTATATCCTCATCAATAGGTGCTTCTTATGTGAGTTATATGTATCACACCTTCAAATTTGTTACAATATTTATCCCCCAAAATAGATTCTCTTCAACAACTTTGATAGTGGTACCCAACACCTTGAATTATAGTAATCTATTTTTTTATTCCAATGAATAAAATATTGATACTTTGAAATATCCCTAATTATCATTTGATGATATACACCACATGAATATTTTCACCCTTGGGATTCGTTCACATCCAAAAATTATTTTGGTCAATTATTCGTCGAACATAAGGATTTCATACCTTTGAGACACATCGATTGGTTCAAAATACCAATTCCATTTTCGATGTTGTCAAGGAAGGAAACATCACCAACCTTAGTGTCAATGAACACATTCCTTTTTTCTTCCAATCATCTTGAAGAGGTTGTGGATTATAAAGCTCTATTCTAAGATTTTTGCAACATTTTTTCCTAGTCTTATTCCTAAATGTCGATACTCAACCCCACATTTGTAAAACACCATATTGGTACATGGTCTAATGTGTCTCTAGTACAATATAAACAAATGTCTATCTATCCTACCAAGGGTCTATCCATTTAATATGAAATTAATTATATCCTTAAAGTCATTTTCATTTATTGAATCACTTTCACCACTGAAGTTTCCAATCCAATTCCCACTAAGAAGAAATAAGGTACCATTCATGTTTGTGCCAATTTTTGTGATTTTAATAGGGAATGTACCAAAGATAATCACCCTATATATTTTATCAACCGAATTATCAATGCTTGTTCCATACATGATATTCTATCTTTTATGCATGTATTCTTTGGTTATAATTACTAATTAGATATGGATTCATCCCCAAGACTAGTACAATACCACTTTCACTGCTCCTTGGGGGACATTCACTTACAAGGTCATGTCTTTTGGGTTGAAGAATGCTGGTGCCACTTTCCAATGGGCCATGTCGTATTGTTTCCATGACTTAGTTGATATCATTCTTTTGTATGTTGATGTACTTATGGCTCATTCAAAGAAATGTCCACAACACTTTGGAGGATCTTCATAAAATCTTCCTTTAATTTCACAAACATAATATTTGATTAAAATAGCTTTAGTGTGTATTTTGTGTTGTTGTTGTCCACTTTATAGGATTCATCATATCTAAGAAGGTTATCACTATTTACATGTTTAAGTTTCAAGTCATTCTTGAGTTACCTCTATGAGATACTTTGTGTTAATTTCAAAGCCTTCAAGGAAGGGAAAACTTCTTGCATCAATTCATTCTTTACAATGTTATGTTTGCAAATCAGTTTTTTCATTTGATGTGTTTCAACATATCATTTGTATAGGATGAAAAATCTTAACAATCCATTGATTCCTTAAAGTGTGCCCTCACCTCTAATCCTTTAATTATTCCTCCCAAATTTGAGAAGGACTATTAGTATAGGAAGTGGAGGATCATTTTGAACATGTCATCTATTACATTAGAAAGACCTCTTTAGTCTATCACTATCATATAACCATGACAAAATTTTTTCCTTAGACGTCATCTTTTTAGCTCAAAATATTTGTAACTATATATTCATGAGGAAGACCATGGTGGTTACGAATGATAATACCATGTTATACCTATTGAGTAGTCGAGACATTGAAAAAGTCACTAATGGATCATTATTCTCTAGGCGTTGGTCTAGATTTTGATGAAATATTTTCTCTCGTTGATAAATTGACTTCAATTAAAACCATTTTAAGACTAGTGGAAGTAGAATTTTTTCATCTTAAATAGTTAGATGTAAAGATAGAATTTTTTCATGGGGATTTGGAGGAAGAGATTTATATGAAACAACTACAGGGGTATTGGGTCAAAGGGAAGGAGAAATTAGTATGCAGGATGAAGAAGAGATTGTATGTCCTAAAGCAAGCTCCAAGGAAGTGGTATTTACCTTACAAGGAAAACAACTTGTAGCGAAGGTTTTTGCAGAGGTTTTTAGTGTTACAATATTTGGAAAAAATGTCAAAGAAAACTCTACTACAACCTTCTCTATTCCAATATTGTGTGGTGGTTTAGGACCCTATGCATGGTCCTTGAACCATAAAATAATACTTTCGTCTCTAAGACATTGATGTTTACCTTTAAACTATGGGTAATTTCTTTAGAATCATCTAATGTGTAAAACCTTGTAATGGTTCCCATATGACCATGGACACCCATCCCTAGTGAATGCAATCTCCTAATAGCTCATGTATCCTACTTGGTAGCTAAAGATCCCATATAAAGGGAATATATAGTGGATCATGACCATGATCTTCATTTATTTAATATGTCCCCTTTTTTCCTTACTTGACCATGGTTAAAACCCAAGGATCCATCCCTAGTATGAAATCCTTTCTATATGTTCTCATATCCCACTCGAAGATTAAATATCCATTTTGGAAGTCTTATGTGGTGATTGAGAGCATATTGATGGAGGAAATTTTAAAACATTTATATATGACTTGAGACCCTTTGTTTCCTCTCCTCACCATGGTTAAGATTCTGAGACCCATCTTTAGAATTCAAAACCTCTTAATGGCACCCATATATAAATTAGAGGCCAAATATCCACTCTAAATAGATCCTATAGTGGTTCGTGGTTTCATTCATGGATCATGAACCTTATAATATTTATTTAGGTCCTAAGAACCTTTATTTTCACCCATGACCATGGTGAAGGTTTCAAGACCCAACCATTATGTTTGAATGTTTATAATGGTATCCATATTTCATTTGGAGACCAAATATTATGAGCCCAAGAAGATTAATTTAGATAGTGTAGCCCTTATTTTATTTCATTGACCATTGTAAAGGCACCAAGATCTATGTATGTTTCTTGATGATGCCCATATTACACCAAGAGACCATTGTCTAGGTTTGTATTTATTTTTTGAGGCCTAGTTCAGGGACTAGGTCCCTATAAGTTCCATTTTGGGTCGAATGCCCAAGATACATATCTTATGCGTAAAAGCTCTCAATGGTACCCATATCACATTCAAGAACAAAGGTTCTTTCTAGAGGGTTTTTTTGGTGGTTTGAGGCATCTTTGATGTCCCATAAGATCAATAACATTACATTATATATTAAGGATCTTATTTTCATCCCTCGATCATGGTTAAGGAAATAAAGACCATCTGTACTACACAAAAATAGATAGTGGCACCATTATCCTATTCATATTGAAAAAAATCCCTTTTAGAGGGATTGTGTTGTATTTTAAGGCATGGATCATGGCCCATAAGCGCAATAAAATTCATTTTTAGTTTGATCCCATGGGTTCTCTCCCTACCATGGTTAAGGCCTTGAGAGCCATCCTTGATGCACAAAATATCATAAGTGTACCAATATATCACTCGAAGAACAATGATACCCTATAGAGGACATATAATGTGTTTTATGGAACTTGATCCCTAAAATATTGAACAAGGACACAAAGGCCTTATTTTCCTCCCTTGACCACAAAAATTCCTTGAGACACCCATCCCTAGCACACAATACTTCATAATGTTACACATATTCTAGTTAGAGGTAAATAATCACCTCTAAAGTCTATTGTTATGGTTTGAGATTATTTTAATAGCCAATGATCCTTAGGTATCCATTTATGGTATAAGACCCTTATTTTTCTACCTTGATTATGGTTAAGGCCCTAAGACTCATCCCTACTGAAAAAAAGAAGAAGACGCTTTTGACCATTCCCATATCCCACTATATCGACAAATATCCTCATTAAAGGGTCTATGTCATAGTTTTATGCCTGATCATGACCTATTAGCTAAATAATCTTAATTTAGGGGTAAACGCTATTGACTTCTTCTCCAATTTTGATCAAGGCCCAAAGAGCCATCCTTAGTGCACAAAACCTTCTAGTGGTTTGCATATCCCACTCTAAGACCAATGATCTCTTATAGATGGTGTGTTTCATGGATTGTAGGTTTGTTCATGACCCATGGTCCCTAGAAGCATCATCTAGAGTTGAAGGGTCTTATTTTCCCCCCCACACTAATTATGAAGGCCTTGAGACCTATCCCTACTATCGAAGGAATTATAGGAGAAACCATATTCCACTTGTAGACCAAATATCCCCTTTAGAAGACCAATGTGGTGGTTTGAAGTCTTTTTCATGGCCCATGAGCTTTAGAAGCTTCAACTAGTGATTAATTCCCTTGTTTTCCACCCCTTGGCCATGGAAATACCTTGAGACACACATCCCTAGCACACAAGACTTCATAATGTTAGAGGTAAGCAATCACCTCTAAAGTCTATTTATATGGTTTGAGATTATGTTAATGGCCAAAGAGCCTTAGGGATCCATTTACTGTGTAAGAACCTTATTTTTCTACATTGATTATGGTTAATATCCTAACTCATCCCTACTGCAAAAAAACTTTTGACCATGCCCATATTCCACTTGTTTGTCAAATATCCTCTTTAAAGGGTCTATGTCGTGGTTTGAGGCCTAATCATGACCTATTAACTCAATAATATTAATTTAGGGACTAATTATATTGACTTCTTCTCCAACCATGGTCAAGGTCATGAGACCCACCCTTAGTGCACAAAACCTTCTTATGGTATGTATATCTCACTGTAAGAACAATGATATCTTATACATGGTGTGTTTCATGGTTTGTATGCTTGTTCATGACCCTTGGTCCTTAGAAGCTTCATCTAGGGTTCAAGGATCTTATTACCCCCTGACACTAATTATGAAGGCCTTGAGACCTATCCCTACTATCGAAGGAATTATACGAGAAACCATATTCCACTTGGAGACCAAATATCCCCTTTAGAAGGCCCATGTAGTGGTTTGAAATCTTGGTCATGGTTCATGAGCTCTATAAGCTTCAACTAGTGCTTAATTCCCTTTTTTTCCACCCCTTACAATATCACCATTAAAGGGGCTATGTGGTGGTTGATGTTAGGGTAAAAATGTTACAAAAAATTATTAAAATAATTTTTTTATGTTAACAATAATGTGCCTTCATTTGTAAAGTTGGTGTGCTTTATTATGCATGATCATTTGACATGTAAAAATAAAGTGAGTTCATTTGTAAATCTCATGTGCTTTATTATTCATGTTTATTTGGAAAACTTAATGGTGGCTTGTAAAACTAGAGCACGCAAGTTCACTTTCCCAAATTCCAAATTGCCACTTTTTCTACCATATATGAGTATCCAATACTTAATAAATTTCAAATGATTAAATTTATCTAAAACATATACATATACATAACTAGTGGACCTAGCCAAAATCCATCTTAATTATAAACCTATTAATCATTGAAAGAGATCAAATCGCTAGAGGTACAAATATTTCCTCATTTTTTCATTGTAAAAATGTTTGCATATCAAGTGGTTTGATTCAATGTTAAGATGAATATAATTATTACCCAAATTATAATGTCTCATTCATATCCGTTATCCAATGCCATGATGACCAAGAAACACTCATAAAACTATTGAGCACCCCACTCTACCTTACCTCTCATAGTGCTTATTCTTGCTATGCATAAGAACATGTAAAGTGGTTTCTTCCAAACTAGTCCAATCCAACTAGATCTAAGTTTGGATTGATCAACCTAATTGTATAGATTTTTTTACTTTAAAAGTGCCTAAACCATGGTCACAATTATATTGGTTGCATTGAGAGTATGAAGGGCTCTAGAGTTTAGTATGGAGAAGATGTGGTCACAATTATATTGATTGCATTGAGACCAGCAAGGTCTCTAGTATGGAGAAGATGATAAGGTTACTTAACCATATGTGATAACAAAAAAAAAAAAAAAACTACATATAAAATCTAAAAAATGTAAAACAACTTAAATCCATCTTTATCCATATTAAAATTAAATTTATCAAATATCAAATTTATTTAGTTTTAAATTTTTTATTATTTAATATAAAAAAAAAAATTATAACATAAAATTAAAATAAAAAATTTACACGTTAAGAAAGATAAATTTAATATCAACCTCTGATTTGGTTTAGCGACAAAGCTTCATTGAATTTTAAAATCTATGAAAAAGATTAAAGAAATTATACTTTAAAAATAAATTTAAAGTAAAAATATATTTAAATATTATTTTTTTAAATAAATTTATATAAAAAAAAAAAAAATATATATATATATATATATATATATTTAAAAACAAATTACAGAAAGAAAATATATATATGGCAGGTGTAGTTTGTTGAAAATAATAGATTGAAGATGAAACGGATCAAATCAATTATGTTGTTAAAATATGAGAAGAAAACCTAAAAAATGAATTTATATCCATCTAAAAATCTATATTCAATAATATTTAATCATTGAACATTAAATGCGTTTACAGGATTATGCATTAAGGTAATGGGTATTGTATGATTCACAAACAATATTGAGCAGTGGTGCTAAAGCGTTTAGAGTAGCCCCGAAAATAGTTTCCAAATTAGGTACTACAATTTCTTTTACAAGTATCTAGCTTTGAAATAGAGTTCAAATATAGTTTATGTACTAGTCCAAAAACTTTTAGAGTAGATGGAGTTATATATATATATATATATGAAATAGAGTTTATGATGTATTAGTCTGAAAACTTTTAAAAAATTAAATATTAAATAGAGTAATATATATGATGATGATGATGATTAACGTCCACTAAGATTTAATTGGTCTATCAGATCTTAAGAGGGTAAGTGATTACTTGTGATTCTTTAAAATTTTGTTTTTGTGTTCGAAAAACATTAAGAGAAGCTTTCCAAGATCACCATACTTTTGTTGAGTTAAGAAGTTAGGAGTAGAGAAAGTGATAAAGATGACATAAATAGCTGGGAGAATTTTCCTCCCAGATTAGCTAGAGTGTCCCCATTATTATTTCCAAAATGAAAGGATAGAAAAGTGATTTTTTTATTTAAGTTCATATACTTATTTTTATTTGGTTTCATTTTGTTTATTTCAGGAAGAAAATCTAGACATGGATTGGAGATTTGGATTTTATTCGAGGGTATGGGTTAGTTAACGAAAATTACTTTATTTTGTATTTAGATGGAATATTTTTAATATACACTCAAACCATTTCAAACCATTTTTTGTATTCTAAGTGTTATGAGTTTAATTTTGCCTATTTAATTTGTTAAGAGTATTTTCGGCTAGAAACATCATTTTCAAGTCTTTAGACCTTATTTCCATGATCATGTCACCTTGATTTTGCTATAGCAGCGAAGTCAAATTCCATGTTTGAAAGAAAAGCATAGCACAATATTTAACCTTTTTTTGTATAGTGCATGCACTAAATTCTTAAAAATTCATGCTATGACTCAAAAATGGAAAATTAATATTTTTTGGACTATGACCACTCAAAGCACCATATCTAAGAAGTTCCATTCAGCTTGTGCTATACCTAATTTCCACAACCACACCACACATTGATGCCCGAGGTTCCTATCCTTGTGTAGTTGTCTCCACTCTTACGAAGATTGTTTTGATAAATCCATCATTGTTGTCCTGATCTC
>JASDQU010738976.1:39516-52938 GCA_032191745.1 Picea mariana | reverse complement strand
TATTTGTTTCATTTTGTTTATTTCAGGAAGAAAATCTAGACATGGATTGGAGATTTGGATTTTATTCGAGGGTATGGGTTAGTTAACGAGAATTACTTTATTTTGTATTTAGATGGAATATTTTTAATATACACTCAAACCATTGCAAACCATTTTTTGTATTCTAAGTGTTATGAGTTTAATTTTGCCTATTTAATTTGTTAAGAGTATTTTCAGCTAGAAACATCATTTTCAAGTCTTTAGACCTTATTTCCATGATCATGTCACCTTGATTTTGCTATAACAGCCAAGTCAAATTTGAAAGAAAAGCATAGCACAATATTTAACCTTTTTTTTGTGTAGTGCACGCACTAAATTCTTAAAAATTCATGCTATGACTCAAAAATGGAAAATTAATATTTTTTGGACTATGACCACTCAAAGCACCATATCTAAGAAGTTCCCTTCAGCTTGTGCTATACCTAATTTCCACAACCACACCACACATTGATGCCCGAGATTCCTATCCTTGTGTAGTTGTCTCCACTCTTACGAAGATTGTTTTGATAAATCCATCATTGTTGTCCTGATCTCTATTCTCGATGCCTCTAAGTAATGAAACAAGTCATTTTGTACCAACAATCCATGTATGTCACACCAGATATATGGTCATTATTTTCATAGTTGTCATGAACCCCCTATGTTTAGAACAACACTTTCGGAAAATCACAAAAACTATGTTTTGCTGCAAGTTATGGTTGTATAAGAGATATTAACCTCGAGTAATATAAATCAGGGAACTATATGCATTTGTTATATTTCCTTCTAGATAGGTTTTTTATCTTTTCATCATCCCTTGTGTTCACCAAGCCTCTCTAAGAGTCTTTCTTTGGTTACTTCAATGCATTTTTCTAATTCTACTATGGATGTTTCTTCAACTTTAGCTATACCCTCATAAGTGGATGTTTCTTATATAATTCATACTTTTAACATAAGAAAAATATGTGCTATGACTCCAAAATGGAAAATTAATATTTTTTTTTGGATGTGAGCACTTAGTTATTATGGCTAAGGACCCTTTTCCTTCTATTATTTTCTATGTCCAACACCCATCAATGTTTGGGACTCCCATCATTGTGGAGTGATCGCCACTCTATCAAAGAGAGTTCTAATAAATCCATCCATGTAGTTCATATCACTCTTCCTGACACTACTAAGAAATGAGACAAGTCATTGCATATGATCCATCCATGTGTGTTATGTGACATCTATAGTCACTATTCACAAAACTATCCTAAACTACCTAAGTTTAGAACAACACTTGTAGAACTTGACCAAAACTATACTATACCACAAGTTATGGAAACACAAGAGATATTACCCCCCTCTAATTTGAGTGAGGGTATTGTTATCCCCATTTTGTGGATAACTAAGGAGATTATGTCTTGAGGCCCTCAGGTTGCAGATATGGAGTGTCAAGAGGCCACATGACCAACAATATCCCTTTTTCATAGCCAGAGACCCGCATTGCCACCACAGTGATACAACACCTGGTCATCATCCACACCAACTTGCCACCACATGTCACTTGGGTATTACTCCATACAGTACAAGTCAATTATGATGGCGGGTATGATTTTAATATTTGAGGCATTCTAGCTTGTGTATCATAGGTTATTTTTTATTATGATATGTCTCAATCATACCATACATCATGTACTAAATTTATATTCCAATATATCCAAGATATGTCTCAAGAATATACCATAAAGTAAACCATATGCCAAGTATCCAAGATGTGCCAATGTCTCAACAATATGCCTCAAAAATGCACCATAAAAACCAAGATCATATACCAAGTATATGCCTTACACATGTGCCAATCATAACATAGATTTGCCTCTAACAATGAATCATAACATCCATAAACTAAGAACCAAGGATATGTCTCAAGCATGTATCAATATCACCAAGACATGAACCTCAACCATATGAAACCATGTACAAAAAGGTCCTCCAATACATGCCTTAAGCATTTGCCATACCATCCATGATACGAGCCTCAAACAAGCACATAAAAGACATACCTTCACTCATGAAGGAAAATTGATAATATCAACCCATATAACAACCTTGTTGTATCTTGTTGCAACCTGAACCAAGCATCCTTCTTCAAATCTAGCTTAGCCTCATTGGATATATGTTCGTTATCACGTAGGGCCTCATGTGACAGGCAATAAACAACTCACGAGGGTGCTTTGCAAGACACCAATAGCCTGACCCATAGGGGTGCCTTGCGGGACACCAGTAACCTAACCCACGTGGGTCTACTAAATTAGGGTTTCCTAAAAACCTTCCTTCTCTGTAGCTCTGATAATTTCACACTGCTTTCTTCCTCGGATCCGCTTCCTTAGATACACTATGAAAATGTTTACCAAAATATCGCTTGAAATATAGATAAGCATTGAAATTATGTGTACAAATGTGAGTCTTTTTGAGGTGTATTTATACTTTTCCAAGTGACTTATTTCCTTCACTTTAGGGTCGACCTATACTTTCTTGATATAATCTCTTTACCCTTTAATTAATGACTTGTAACTTCTTTTTGCAACTATTTAGGGGCTTCTTAGCCATTCTTTGGGTCTTCCAAATTCATGACCTCATAACTCCTCAACTGTGAGGAACTACATGACATACCACCTACAATTGGAAACAAAATGGTGACGAATACCCATCTATGAGCATTTTGTATGTACTTGTAATGTTATCCAACCTCATTTTCCTCAATCAATTTCGGTCCTCATGAACACACCTCTGGATTTCTTGTTGAATTCTTCAAAGCATCTTTCCGTGAGGGCCATGCTTAAAGCTACACCATAAGGGGACCACTTTGGAGACTTCTTAAATTATACCCATTACTTATAGAGGCTTATAGACTTACTCTAAAGTTTACATCAATGACAATCAATTTTCCAACAATATCCCCCTTTAGCATTGATGGAAACACTCATGCTCCTCCTTTCTGCATTCTTCTATTCTTTTTGATCTGAAATACTGCAGAGAAATCCAAAGAACATCCATAGAGAAAGACAAAAGAAACACAGGATATGAGTAAGAAAAATGAACCATTTGTCTTATTTAGTAGAATAGGCATCCTTTATATAGGATAGGATGAACATACAATGGTTCTAATCAAAGTTGGACCAATGCTAACTAACCAATAGCTAGAAAAGGTCCCAAACCCTAAAAATTATCTTAGTTGACCAGTTCTTGGTCCTTGGGACTTATGCTCAACCTCTTAGGTAGAGATGCGCTCCGTATGGCCTTTATGGTGAAGTATGTTTCATCTGGAAGGAGGTGCACCTTTGTGGTAGCACCACATTGGTCTTCCTCGAGATGTGTGCTCTCCTCATTGGGTAGTGCACCTTCCATCCTTCCCAATTGCTCCTTGTTTAATCATGGAAGTGTCTTGACTTCCATGAGAAAATGTGGAAGCTATTGATACATGGAGGACTGTGATATCCATTTAGTTTGGGTTGGAAGTTAATCCTTGTGAAAAAATAGAAAGGGAGATTTTTGTTGAGTGCGAGTAGTGGTGGTGCATGTATCCAACACTATGTTTGGAAGGATAGGTGGTTGGAAATGTAGAATCAACTTAGAGGGGTGCAAGATGGAGACCTCTTCTTCTAGGAGGGGAGGCTCATAGCATTTGACACTGTTCACATTTACCACATCATGAATACCCAAATATGGTGGAAATTCGAGGTGATAAGAATTATCTCCAACTTGATGCAGAACTGTGTAAGGACCATAACGAAGGGGCTTCAACATTTGATAACATTGGGAATGAAATATTTGGTGCTCCATGTGAAACCATACCTTGTCACCAGGGGAAAAAGAGAGTGGTTTCATGTGCACATCATGACGGGCCTTATAACATTATTGGTAAGCTTGTAAAGCCTAAAAAACTTGATCTTGTTTATGATCCAAGGTTTGGAAAAAGGACAAGGTAGAGGTTTTCTCTTTTTGTTTTCGTGGAGTACCAAAAGGTTCAAGCTGTAAAGACAACTCATAGGGGGCAACAGGTTGATACCCAAAGAAAGCTTTGAAAGGGGACAAGGCAATAGAAACAAGAATTTCCCTATTATAATTGTGTTCGATAATGTGGAGGGTGGAATCCCACTGTTTAGAATTGGTAAACTAAATGCATAGGGAATGGACCAGGATACGATTAACAACTTTTATTTTTGCATCCATTTGCAGATGGAAAGAAGTGGAGTATTTGAGGTGACACCCCAAGAGAGACTAGATATTTTTCCAAAATGTACTGAGGAAACAAGCATCACCATAAGAGATAATGTTGGAGGAGAGACCAAAATGATTCCACACATGAGTAAAAAAGAGATCCGTAGTTTGAGTAGCAACAATAGTATTAATGCAAGGGGAAAAAATGGCCATTTTGGAGAAGTGACACACAACCACCCAAATGGCATCATGATGATGAAAGGGCATGGGAATAACGGTGATGAATTCCATAGAGATAGATTCTTAGGGATGGGAGGGAATAGGTAAGGGTTGATACATGCCATACTTGTGGTTGGATGGCTTATGTTAGCTACAGAGGGTACAAGCTTCGATAAATTGCTTAGCTTGGCAATGTAAAGCAGGCCAAAAAATGTGACACTAAATATTCTGAGTAGTTTTGAATGTGCCTAAGTGCCCACCATAAGAGGAGGCATGGGCTTCACGAATGAGAACAAGGAGATCATCAGTAGTAGACACATGTATCTTGTCAAGATTATACAACAAACCATCATAAATGTTGTATTATAGTAAAGGGTTTGTTTAATGACAGTAGGTTGTTGCAAGGTAGTCCAAATGGTACTAATTAAAGGGTCATAGGCATACAAAGGCTTCCAATATTCATAAGAAACACAACGGATAGACAATAATTGAATTATCTTAGGAAGGGGAAAACTAAGAAGATCAACCATGTGATTGGTGGCCCCTTTCTTATATTTGATGACCAAGCGGAAATGATGTAGATAAGAATCCCACTTCAAGAAAAATATGTGAACCGATTAAACCTACCCACCACCCCTCAAGGAGGTGGTGTACCGATTAAACCTACCCACCACGCCTCATCCCTCTCCTTACAAATTAGGGTGGGTTCATAAGGACAAACCTAATCTCATGGTCACACAACATTGTGTCATCACCTTTGCCATCGGAAATTTATGTGATTCTATCCTTTGTGGTGTGTCTATGTTGGATTGTACAGATATTTTTTTGGGAATCCCATACCAAGAACAACATGATTCCATCTGTCATGCTTGCACCCATCAATATCACCTCAAATAAGTTGGTCGAACTTATGTTCTTACCTCTTCATCCCTGAAAGCTCCTCCTCTTCTTGCTATCCAATTTTTCATCCACCAAGTAAGCCTCAATAAATTCCTCTCTTTATGCTTTGTGCACCCTATTAAGATAGATCAGACACCTGATTCCATTGCATCTAATATGTCTATTGTTATCTCTAAATTTTTTGATGTGTTTTCCCCTTCGGAAGGCCTTCCACCTTAGATCCCTATTGAGAATTCTATCAACCTCATTCCTGGATTTTATCTTCCTAATTCCCCTTCATACCATTTGTCTCTCCATGAGGTTGAGGAAATTGAATTCCAACTCCAACAACTTCTCACTGTCGTCCATATCCAACCCATTTCTCTCCTTGTGCCTCCCTCACCTTCATTATTCCCAAAAACAAGAGTGGAGAGTGGAGTTTAGTCACTTATTATCACACTCTCAATAATATTGCTATCAAAAATCACTATCCTCTCCCTCATATCGAAGACTTTCTTGATTATATCAAAGGGAAAAGTATTTTACAAAGATGGATCTGACGATAGGATATCACCAAGTGCGTATGGTTGCTACCGACACTTGGAAAATAAACTTTAAAACCAGTTTTGGGATCTATGAATGGATGGTAATGCCTTTTGGCCTCACCAACACCCCTACCACATTCTAGAGTCTCATCAATGATATATTCCATCCTCTATAGGGCCACATCATGGTCATTTATTTGGATGAAATTTTGGTATTTAGTAAGATTTGGGAGGAACACTTATAGCATGTGCACAACATACTCTAATTGTTGCATACCTATCACCTTCAGGTCAAGGAATGCAAGTCCTCCATTGGACAGAATTGTGTCTCTTATTTTGGGTTTATCATTGATCAGGAAGGTGTCCATCCTGATGCTTCTAAAGTTTAGGCTCTAGCACAATGGCTTGCTCCTTAGTCTACGCTGGCCCTTAAAAATTTTCTTGGTGGCATCAACTTTTACAGGAAAATCATTTCTTACTTATCTCATCTGGCCAATACCATTCATCATTTGGCCAATCAATGCACTTTTCTTTGGAATCTGGTGGCTTATTAGCGGTTCTAGTTTTTTAAAGAGGCTCTTTGTTCAACACATGTCCTCCATTTTCCTGATCTTTAGAAACCTTTTGAAATTGATATTGATGCCTCTCAACATGATATTGGTGTCGTTCTTAAATAGGGAGTACATACCATTGATTATCATTCTGAGACATTGGCTCATTCCAAGAAACACTACAGTAACTATGATCAAGAACTCTGCAGCTTGGTCCAGGCCCTAAATTAATGGTGCCACTATATCTTGGGTAAAGAGACCATTCTTCATACTGATCATCATCATTTGTTTTTTATTAATTCTCAGTCTAAGCTCTAGAAACATATTCACTTGAAGTGGGATTCTTATATACATCATTTCCATTTGGTCATCAAATATAAGAAAGGGGCCACCAATCGCATGGTTGATGTTCTTAGTTTCCCCCCTCCTTAGATACTTCAATTATTGTCTATCCATTGTGTTTCTTATGAATATTGGAAGCATTTGTATGCCTTTGACCCTTTATTTAGTACCACCTGGACTACCTTGCAACAACCTACTGTCAATAAACAAACCCATTTACTATAATACAACATTCATGATGTTTGGTTGTATAAGCTTGACAAGCTACGTGTGTCTACTATTGATGATCTCTTTGTTCTCATTCGTGAAGCCTAGGCCTCCTCTTATGGTGGGCACTTAGGCACATTCAAAAATACTCAGAATATTTAGTGTCACATTTTTTGGCCTTCTTTACATTGCCACGTTGAGCAATTTATCCAAGCTTGTACCCTTTGTAGTCAACATAAGCCATCCAACCACAAGTGTGGCATGTATCAACCCTTACCTATTCCCTCCCATCCCTATGAATCTATCTCTATGGAATTCATGACCGTTCTTCCTATGCCCATTCATCATCATGATGCCATTTGGGTGGTTGTGTGTCGCTTCTCCAAAATGGCCATTTTTATCCCTTGCACTAAGACTATTGTTGCTACTCAAACTGCGGATCTCTTTTTCACTCATGTGTGGAATCATTTTGGTCTCCCCTCCAACATTATCTCTTATCGTGATGCTTGTTTCCTCAATACATTTTGGAAAAGTCTCTAGTCTCTCTTGGGTTGTCACCTCAAATACTCCACTTCTTTCCATCCACAGATGGATGTAAAAATAAAATTTGTTAACCATAGCCTAGTCCATGCCCTATGCATTTAGTTTACAAATTCTAAACAGTGGGTTTCCACCCTCCACATTATCCAACAAAGTTATAATCGGGTAATTCTTGTTTCTACTGCCTTGTCCCCTTTCAAAGATTTCTTTGGGTATCAACCTGTTGCCCCCTATGAGTTGTCTTTATAGCTCCAAACTTTTGGTACTCCTTGACAACAAAAGAGGAAAACCTCTACCTTGTCCTTTTTCCAAACCTTAGATCGTAAACAAACTCAAGGTTTTTAGGCTTTACAAGCTTACCAATAACATTATAAGGCCCATCATGATGTGCAGAGGAAACCACTCTTTTTTTCCCCTGGTGACAAGGTATGGTTTCACATGGAGCGCCAATGCTTTCATTCCCAGCATTATCAAAAATTGAAACCCCTCTGTTATGGTCCTTACACAGTTTTTCATCAAGTTGGAGATAATGATTATCACCTTGAATTTCCACCATAGTTGGGTATTCATGATGTGGTAAATGTGAATAGTCTCAAATGCTATGAGCCTCCCTCCTGGAAGAAGAGGTCGACATCTTGCACCCCTCTGAGTTGATTCTATATTTCCAACCACCTTTCCTTATGGACATAGTGTTGGATAGATGCACCACCACTACTTTCACTCAACAACACACTTCCTTTCTATTTTTTTACAAGGATCAACTTCCAGCCCAGAATAAATGGATATCACAGTCCTCCCTATCTCAACAGCTTCCACAGTTTCTCATGGAAGTTAAGACACTTCCAAGATTAAACAAGGAGGAATTGGGAAGGATGGAAGGCACACTACCCAGGGAGGAGAGCACACATCTCAAGGAAGACCAATATGGTGCTACCACAAAGGTGCACCTCCTTCTAGATGCAACATACTTCACCATAAAGGCCATATGGAGCGCATCTCTACCTGAGAGTTTGAGCACAACTCCCAAGGACCAAGAACTGGTCAACTAAGATAGTTTTTAGGGTTTGGGACCTTTTCTAGCTATTGGTTAGTTAGAATTGGTACAATTTTGATCGGAACCATTGTATGTTCAACCTATCCTATATAAAGGATGCCTATTCTACTAAATAAGACAAATGGTTCATTTTTCTTAGTCATATCCTGTGTTTCTTTTTTCTTTCTCTATGAATGTTCTTTGTAGTTCTTTGCAGTATTTCAGATCAAAAAGAAAAGAAGAATGTAGACGGGGGGAGAATGAGTGTTTCCATCAATGCCAAAGGGGGAGATTGTTGGAAAATTGATTGTCATTGATGTTAACTTTAGAGTAAGTCTATAAGACTCTAGAAGTAATGGGTATAATTTAAGAAGTCTCCAAAGTGGTCCCCTTGTGGTGTATCTTTAAGCATGGCCCGCATGGGAAGACGCTTTGAATAAGTCGACAAGAAACCTAGAGGTGTGTTCATGAGAAACCAAATTGATTGAGGAAAATGAGGTTGGAGAACATTACAAGTATATACAAAACGCACATAGATGGGTATTCCTCGCCATTATGTTTCCAATTGTAGGTGGTATGTCATGTAGTTCCTCACAGTTGAGAAGTTATGAGGTCATGAATTTGGAAGACCCAAAGAATGGCTAAGAAGCCCCTAAGCAGTTGCAAAAAGAAGTTATAAGTCATTAATTAAAGGGTAAAGATATTATATCAAGAAAGTATAGGTCGACCCTAAAGTGAAGGAAATAAGTCACTTGGAAAACTATAAATACACCACAAGAAGCCTCGCATTTGTACACATAATTTCAATGCTTATCTATATTTCAAGCGATATTTTGTTGAACCTTTTCATAGTGTATCTAAGGAATCATATATGAGGAAGAAAGGAGTGTGAAATTATTAGATTTGGAGAGAAGGAAGGGTTTTAGGAAACCCTAATTTAGTAGACCCACACGGGTCAGGTTACTGGTGTCCCGCGAGGCACCCCCGTGGGTCAGACTATTGGTGTCTCACAAGGCACCCCCGTGGGTTGTTTAGTGCTTGTAACATGAGGCCTTACGTGATAACGAACATTTCTCCAATGAGGCCAAGCTATATTTGAAGAAGGATGCTTGGTTCAGGTTGCAACAAGATACAACAGGGTTCTTATAGGGTTTGATATGGTATGTATCAATTTTCCTTCCTGAGTAAAGGTATGTATTTTATGTGTTTGTTTGAGGCTTGTATCATGGATGGTATGGCACATGCTTAAGGCATGTATTGGAGGACCTTTTTTACATGGATTCATATTGTTTAGGTTCATGTATTGGTGATATTGATACATTCTTGAGACATATCCTTGGTACTTAGTTTATGGATGTTATTGTTCATTGTTAGAGGAAAATCTATGTGATGATTGGAACATGTGTAAGGAATATACTTGGTATATGATCTTGGTTTTTATGGTTCATTTTTTAGGCTTATTGTTGATACATTGACACATCTTCGATACTTGGCATATGGTTTACTTTATGGTATATTCTTGAGGCATATCTTGTATATATTGGAATATAAATTCGGTACATGATGTATGGCATGATTGAGACATATCATGAGTGATATGGTATATGTTTGAGGCACATGTTATGGTATAGGTTTTGGTACATCGTCGATACATATCTTTGGGGAATTCACACATGTTGATGATGGTATATCAGTTACAGTAACAGTAACAATGACAGGTTGATGTGACAGTGAAAGTGACATGTTGATGTATTAGTCAAAGTGACAATTATAGGCTGATCAGTGCTTAGAGTGATAGTTTGTTTCTACACTTATATTTCAAGGCGATGGGACAGGACATGGAAACGGGGTTGTATCCTCCTTCTGGTTGGTGCTGGAGAAATCAGGAAGTTGGAGCTTCCTTCAGGTTGGATCCTCCTTCTAGTTGTAGCTAGAGGATTCAAGGTTTTTAATCTTCCTTCAAGTTCGATCCTGTAAACAGGGGGTTGGATCCTCCTAACAATTGGTTTTGGAGAATTTGGAATTTGGTGCTACCTATGACTGCAATATTTGACATATAAGAAAGCATTATGTGGTTATTTTGTATGCATTATTGATTTATATTTCCCATGATATATTGATAATATACTATTGATAAAGTTAAATATTACATGTTCTGATTAAAAGTGGTAAAAGATTCATAATACTGATTCACCTCCCTCTTAGTATTCCAACATTCTGCAACACTAAAACCAATATTTTGTGTTGTTTTGGTGACTTTAGAAAATATTTTGACATAATACCTAGGAAAAACCTTTGCTATAGGTTGGAAGACATAAAAGTACATTTCGAGTTTAGGGTTTCTACAATAAGGTTGTATGAGAACGTTATTACCAATTTTAAGAACACTAAGGGCTAGTCAAAATAAATTAATTGCAATATTGGAGTCAAGCAAGGTTGTCCTTTCTCCCCTACCCTTTTTGGAATATACATTGACAAGTTAGAAGATTGTTTGGAAGAAGAAGGTTTTGTTGGCCCAACTCTCACTGGTATAGTCATCAATCTTCTTCTTTATGTTGATGCTATCATTCTTATAGCAAGGGGTCCCCATGATTTTGGAAAGAAACTAAGAATCATCAATGATTTTTTCTCCAATACAGGTATGACTATTAACACTGACAAAACAAAAGTCATGATAATTAAATCCAATAAAATCACTTATGATACTTTCTTGTATGAAAACAACAAATTGGAGGAAGTGGCTTCACACAAATATCTTGAAATCGATATTCCCCACAAGATCAACTGGATTATAGAATTAATAAAAGGATAAGTGGAGGACAGAAAGGTTATCATGGAATTGAAAAAAATTACAATTCAATCAATCTTTCGATATGGGATAGTAAAAAACTCCTCTTTAAGACTCTTGTTACTCTCGTTGTTCTATATCGATGTGTAGTTTGGGGATGCAATATATCTCTCGAGAATTATGGACAAATATAGAGAAATTCCAAAAGAATATTATAACCTTTAATCTCAAAATCAAAGGAAATACACCATGTCCTATCCTTATCTTAGAGGCAATCCTTTCCCCCATTGAGAGTAGGGCTATGACTAGATACCTAATTATAAGAACAAGTTAAACAACATGGAATACAAGCGGCTTCCTAAAATTGATTCAAACTCCATCCATAACCACCTTCGACTCAAGTGGGGATGGCATAAAGATGCCCAGTCTTGGCTAAGTCATTGGGGAATCATGGAAGATACCATTTTGCAAAATAATGATACTATTAAAAATATTGTTAAATTAAAATTTAAGGAGAAAATGTGGTGTGATAAAGAATTAGAGGAAAAAAGAAAATTAAGGTATTATAAGGAGGTAATCAACCCTAGAAGATAAAAAATATCTCTTTTTTTTACAAGGGTAAATAAAAAATAAGCATTGTTTAAATAAGAACAAACTCTCATGAGCTCCATAGTGAAACTGGGCATTGGTCAATTCCTAAAAGGCCTTGGGATGAAAGAGTATGTCACCTTTGTGACACTAAGAGGGTTGAAGATGAAAAACACTTTATCTTATATTTTCTAGCCTATACCCAGGATTAGATCTCAATTTCAAAATATTTTTCACACTACTAGCCTCCCTAAACTTTTAAATCAACAAAACGATGGTGATCTGGGAAAGCTTCTCTTAATGATTTTTGAGCACATAAATAAATTATAAATAATTGTCAATAACCCCTTACCTTATTAAGCTTTGATAGACCAATTTGGTCTCAGTGGACGTTAATCATCATCATCATCATCATCATCATCATCACCATCATCATCTATAAAATTTACATTTAAAAAAAAATGATTTCTCATTATCTTATACATTTAGGTTCAACATGGAAATTTACAATATTTTAATTTATTGTTTTTATCGTTATATTATTACTTAAGAATTTATTTTTAAAGAATGATATCGCATTAATTAACTTAATTTTATAACATCTTTCCATATTGAACAATAATTAACAATAAATTATATTGTCGTAGTCTAAATGTTCTACGAAATGATTGTTCTCCAATGATTTTTTCCGGGGACATTTTCCCAAAATTCGGCGAGAAATTGTTAGATATGCATATTTGAGTGATTATTTATGCATAATCTGAGTGCCTCGGGGATTTTTCATCGTCTTGAATACATTTTTGCATTCAGAAATGGATTTTAAACAACATAAAATAGTGATTTCATGCAGATTTGTGTCGTTGGATTCCAACCAAAAAAACCATTTCATAGAACAGTTAGACAATGCCAATTATTTTTAAAAAATAATTTTTATATAATTAAATAGATATTATGGAGGTGAGTTGATAGGAAGCGGAAAACCCATATCTTTTTACCCGCATGCGGCTAATCCCAACTTTTGCAGATGGAGTCGTTGCACCTTGGCTTACAGACTACCACTCAGCTAGAGCGTTTAATCTCTGGAAATGAATATAGGGGGGGGGGGTGTTTGCAACCCCCCTCATAAAAAAATGTTGTTTTGAATGAATGAGAGGGGACAAGATCCAAGTGACCAACATTCAAGTTTTCACCCCATCTGCGGGAACAATTCCTCACCAAAGACACTACTACATCGGGCGGAAATTACAACGGTTTAAAATTTTGTCGTATTTTTTTTGTTTTTTTTGGACTAAACTTACTTTTTTTTTTCGGGGTACAACTATTGGTTTCTCTAGTGAACAACATTCCATGGTGTTCGTTATTATTATCGGACTAATCGGTAGGTGCGGACACTAACAGATCTCCCTAGATCCACCTGGATCTAGAACAAAACAGGACAGGACATGACTCTTTCCCTAAGTTACGACCATTGAATTAGCTAGTAAGGAGGAACAAGTGACATACCTT
>JASDQU010738976.1:22836-38875 GCA_032191745.1 Picea mariana | reverse complement strand
ATCATCATTATCCACACGATTAAGTTCAGCTTGTTCTTCAGTATTATCTCTATGAAAATGTCTCCTGCTAGGCGGCATCACATTCTTAGGATGATTTTTCTTTAATAAAAACAATAGAATCAATAAAATATAGTTAGAGTATATCACAAATATTATTTTGAAAGATAAATTAAAAAAAAAAAGAATTAATGTATAATACCCTTAAAGATCTATAATAACTAATTACTTACCATGGGATGATATTCATTTCCCCCTTCAACGTGCTCATTCTCCCTACAATGTTTTTCAACTATTTTTAAAGGTAGTCTTCTTCCATTAAAACCTCTACATTCACAACAAGGGCAATAACATTTCCCATCACCATGAATCACCATTTGCCGCTTTAACATAACAAGCTTTCTTTTCTCATGTGGAGTTGACATTGTAATTACCTATTACAACAAATCCATTGAAACATTATACGTAAAATATACAAATCTATTCAAATAATTTGGTAAATATTTAGATATTTGTAATGAAAATTATGCAACATGTTCAGAAAAAATAAGGGACAAGGCATGAAACCTAAAATCAGCTAGAAAAAATAAGGAACAAAGCATGAAACCAATGCATTTCATATCCAACGTATAACACTAGGCGCTATTTGGGAATCTAAATGACACTTGGTTCTAAAACAAGACATTGACCTACACATAAACATCCAAACATAAATGAATCTTCTAATAATCTCTTTGTTGCGATCCACCTACTATTATGTTGTCAAAATTGATAGTAATGATAAACGGTACACTATACATCTTTGACTGTCCAAGTTTAAAGCCTCATACTTTGATTCATCCCTGAAATCACAATATTCCATTAATAAGAGGAGGTGGATCTATTATCACCCAAAATCACACTATATAATATTAAGTCCCTAATAAAAATTAGGTTATCTTTAGGGATACACAAGACTACTGATGCCCAATATCACCAAAAAAGCCACTGCTCTTCACTTCTAGTTGGTTCTTTTCCAACTCAAGGAGGAAACCCTAAATGTAAATTTACTAAGGCAAGGATACTTAGATATTCAAGAAGTTCCATGAAATATAAGAACAAAATTAGAGTGATTGTCGCTGAATCAATAATCTTTTTACTCTATCAAAAGTGGATAAACCATAAAATCTTTCTAAGGAGTTAAAATAAACCATAAAATCTGATTTAAGGAGTGAAAATAAACCACAAAATAGTTCAATAGCACCAAATTACTAAATCACATAGAAAAATTTTAAGTTCTGACCTTCAAAATCTCAGCTATGTAGAGTCTGATCAATTCAATGTTTCTCTTCTTGAAAGAGAATTGAAATCAAGATTTCATAAAAAACTAGAACACCATTGCATCAGAACACCCTAATGATTTTCACAACTGTAGAAAATGATTGTCGCAACTATAGAAATTTTTCCATAATTGAGATATATATAAGATTGATTTAGCGTAAATGACTATCTGATTCTCACACGTGCCATAGTTGGTCATTATAACGACTAAAGTTAGTCGCCATAGCGACTAACTCGTGGTTGGTCACTCTACCAACTAACTTTAGTCATTATAACTGTTACACATGATTTTGGTCATCTCGGTGATGTATTAACAAATGGTGTACTTAGGTTCCCAACAAGAACTTTCTGCTGAGAAAAGTGGCATTTATCTCCTTCCAGAAAACATATTTTCAAAGTGAGTTCACAGGCTTCTTATAGCCTAGGGTGCGAGAATGACCCATTCTCACAGGCCACCTTCATCTACGGTGCGAACTTCTTGCACTGTGCTCTATACATAGGGTGCAAACTTTTTTTCAAGCTTGGAAAAGGGAAGAAGTCTCGAGGGTTCTAGAAGGGGATCTTCTAGAAAATGGGTTGGCATTCGTATGGTCGTCATTTTACTGGCTTCCCTGATTTGGTGGGATCATTCTCATCCATGTAACCATCTCACCCTCTCCTATATATTGAAAGGATTCTCACGGAAAAGGTTAAGCAAGATTAATTAAAGAATTGGTGAAGGAATTGTGTGAAGAACCCAGCTTGAACAGAAGCTTGGAGACTCTAGTAGGTCTATCAAGAGGAATAGGATCTTCTTCATGCAAGGATAGAGAAAGTGTGTGTGTTGGAACCAAGAGTCACCGAAAGGAAGCTTGCGACATCAAGGCGATTAGGTTGTATCTTCTACTTTCCATTAATATGATACAGCGGCATGTCCTTTTCCCATAAAGCCATTATTACTTTATTGTGTAATTCCTTGATCATACACATAAGTTGATGATTGGATACATTTTTCTATCTTCACTTTGGCTAGTTCGTGTTGTTTTGGTATTGAACTCATGAGAGCACCGGAGCGAAGAAGGAGCAACAGATACCTAAGGAAGTGATACAAAGGTATGTCACTTGTTCCTCCTTACTAGCTAATTCAATGGTTGTAACTTAGGGAAAGAGTCATGTCCTGGCCTATTTTGTTCTAGATCCAGGTGGATCTAGGGAGATCTGTTAGTGTCTGCACCTACCGATTAGTCCGATAACAAAATTGGCGACTCCACTAGGGATGCAACCCATTTTTTAGTGGTTTTTGGTGTTTTTCCTTGGCCATTTTCTCTTGCCTTACCTTTCTTCATTGCTATCAATCTCTGAGTTTTCAGGAAACCCTGACAGACTCTCTGGGTCCAGAAGTCCCTTCAAATTTTTTCTCTTTTTCCAAAATTTTTCCTAGTTTCAAGCCTTCTCACAGTGAACCCCTCTGTGGCCCGCGAGAACCCATTGAGTTCACACTTTTCATTTCAGTCCAATGTGAGATTATCACACCCTTCTTGAAGCCAGTCTGCGAGAATGCTTCATTCTTACACTGTACATTACTAATAGCCTGCGAACCCTTTTTTAAAATTTTTGGATTTAAGTCTTTTGTATGCTCAGAAGCCCATATCTGTATAGGTGTCTAATAAGAACTTCTTAGGCCACTGGTTGATTGTTTCTTGACTTCGGATTTTGTGCACGATTAGTCTTCGAAAATAAAAGGCTCTTCTTGTCCACCTTTTTCTCAACTCTCATCTCTTGACTTTTCTTAGCAAGGATATAATCTCTGATCCTGGAATCAGAGTACTTGTTTGGTTAGGAGCGGGTGATCCGTTTGAAATTTGGGATTGTTTGTCTTTCTCATTTGCTCATTATTTGGAAAATCATTATTCTCATGCAATTGAAAAGACTAGTCTTGTCTGCTTGTCATTTTTGTCTCTATTGAAAGATTGGTTTGGGTTTTGTTATTGCTTATTCGTTAGTTATTGGTTTTCCTTACTTTCACCACCCTGGTGTAGATCTTTTTGAAAAGTAAAAAAAAATTTTCTTTTTAAAAGCATTTTCATTTTAAAAATATTGGAAATCAATCGTTGAAATAGAACAAATAGAGAATTGTCATTGTTACGTGATTCATTGAAGATTGCATTTTAAATAAGATTGTATATCGTAGTTCAAGATTGTTTCACAACACTTCTCTTTCCCTCCCATATTTAGGATTCATCGAACGAAAATTGATATCTTTCATTCCTATCTACGCATTGTTGGGTCAGAGTTGCTAACAACATCGGTTTCATCTCTATTTCCTTTGAGTAACAACAACTCTTAATAATATTGCGCAATTTTAAAATTTAACTAGTAACTCATTTCTAGGACTCTATTACACCAACAATTAGCTAGGCTAGAGCTTTGGAATAGGCAGAGAGATACACTCTCCAAAGCACAAAACACACAATATCATCTTGTGTTAGGGAGTGTCAAATTCCATTTACAACATTTTGTCCTGGGAAGCCCTTCTCACACAAGGGTCAAACCTGAGGTCGCATTGATATTGATAGAGTTACTCACCCTGCATCATTGATATCGGTGTAGAGATTGCACGTATTACGGGGGTCACTTGGAGGTATACCCACAATGATGAGTGGAAGCCTCTCAAGCTGATTTTGAGCTAGATACACTTCCCTTGCATGTGGATCGGACTGTAAACTGTCCCCCAGTATTTATTGTTGTCGGTGGTAACCTTAGTGGCCTATCTTCTTAGGATCTTACACAAGGTGACTGTGAAGGGGCAAGTCTTCATGGTACCTGGAATCGACGTNTCATTGTTGTGATGTTGGATTTCATCACCAACTAGTAACTTTGAAATTAGAAGGTCTTGTTTGATTGGTATTGTTTCCTAGATTTTGTTTACTAGCACATGATGTTTTTTCACCTAAGTTGACCATTGGATTTTCTTCATAAGTTTGTAACTCATTCACAATAGACCCTCCACATCGTTCACGTAGAATGCAGGGCTTACCTCCAGAAAATCTGGAAGGTTCTCAACCCCTTCCTACAAGATCATCAGATGGCTCTCCTCAACAAAGTGAATTCCAAGACGTCACCACTCCACAAGTGGAAAGAACTGAATCTCTAGAACGGTTCTGAATTACCAATTCTTGAGAGGACTTTTGACTTCACCCTGATTCTGAGAGATGTATTATGCGAGTGAATTCTTCTGGAGACTTAGTTGTTTTGTCTTCTGGATCACCGACTGGACCTTTTCCAGGACCTGAGGGCCAAGATCTTTTTTTTTCTACGGGCGTTTTTAGATGGGATCTCTTTGGTTCAGGAGCAGGCATTGAAATCATCGTCTCACCTGTGTTCCCCGAAACCTCTAACCTAGACACAGTACCTTTTACTACTGCTTATTATTTTCCTAGTACAGAAGCTCCGCGAGCTGACCACATCTTCAACCTCCCTTTAGAAATGGTCCATTACACAAATACTACGAGTATTCACACCAGGATTACCGCAGCTAGTCAATCCCCCATTGGCACACCGCTCTCTCCTAGTGTCACCCCGATGCTTCCACTCAGATACCATGTGTTGAATGCTTCTATTCCCACTCATATGAAAACCCCATATGGAACTCCTAGTGGTCCCTCTTCTTCTGGGCACTCTCCTCCCGGCTTCATTCTGACACTCCCTCAACCCCCTTTCGGAGGACCTTTTTCATCCTCTATTGGCGGCACTAATCCTAGTGGCACCATTCCGTCGTTCACACCAAATTACCAGATTCATTTTGGTGGACAATTTCACTAAGGAGGTTTGAATCAACCCCCCCTTGTAGGGAAAATTCCTATTGGAATGCAAATCCCAATTGGAACACAACCCCCAATTGGAACTCAACCCCCTATTGGAGGACAACCCCCACCGACCCCACCCTACGGACAAAACATACCTCCATCCTTGGCCCAGTATTGGAACCATCTGATACAACATAATCCTCAATCGACTGGGGGGAAACAACTTCTAGCTACATCTGTTATACCCCCTAGTATTGGCCAACCATATCCAGGTACGTCCAATCCTATTTGGGGATCGAATGCTCAAACTCACATCCGTGTTCAAGGATACAATCCCATGAGCTACTTTCCTCCACAACAACCCCCAAATATGCCTAGGTCTTCACATTATATGCATACTTCTTATGGTTCCACTGGTTTGCCGACGGGACTCCCTCCCCAAAGCCACCGGTACCTGCATGTGAATAAATAGTTACCTTTCTTGGCCACTTTGGACCTCCCGAATCTGTTAAGGATTTTAAATGATCCAATCCGTCACTCTCCCAAATGGCCCGCTATACCAGCCAAGCTACCATCTGACATCCTAAATTCGATGGCAAAGTGGGAGAGGACCCGAACAATCACATCATGACTTTTCACCTCTGGTGCTCATCTAACTCCTTGATCAATGACTCTATACGTTTATGTCTTTTTCAAAGAACTCTCACAGGTTCTGTCGTGAAGTGGTATATAGAATTACCACGAGGTTGCTTCCCCAAATTCAACACCCTAGCTATGTATTTCCTCACCCACTACTAGTTACCAATCCATTATGAAATGGGGACCGAGATTTTGAGTTCTTTCAAACAAAACAAAGCCACTCATATATCCGATCACATTCATGAGTGGCGACAAAGATGACGTCTCATCAAACTCGAACTTCTCGATCAGTTGCTGGAAGAGTGGTTCACAAAATCATTTGTGAACGACATCGGTCGTGACATCGCCATGGGTGAAGTTTTCACGGAAGAACAGGCCATAAATCGTGATCAATACCTTGACCTAGTTTACTCACAAACGGGTACTCTTTACGACTTACTCCCTGATGCACCTCGTCCTTCCACTTCCGCCACTTCAACTACTCCAACTGCTTCTCATGCAGCTGACGGTGTGATTGGCACTTTCCATGCCCAACCACATTCTGCTTCGAGCAACAAACCCAAACCTGCTTCTTCTAATGTTCAAAATGCTCTGTCTCCTACCCCTCCCACCAACAAGACTTCTGAGGTAAATGTTGTTCAATGTATCCCAGCCGGTAAAAACAAATCCAGAAAGGGCAAGGGTAAGAATAAGGAGGACAAAAATACTTCTCAAGCAGAGAGAACCAAAACTCCACCTGTTGACGATAGGGACAAACGCAAACCTCGATACCCTTGTCTTATCTATGGTGATGATCACTACACGAAGAATTGTCCACGACGCATCGAGGTCACTAAGTTCCTTCAAGGGGCCCCGAAACCACCCACTCCAGCTATTTTGTCCCAACCCTTCCCCTCTCAACAACAGGCCCAGTTGGTCATTCATGACCAACCTTCCCCTTCCACTACATCCTATGTGTTAATGTGTACTGGCGATTCAAAGAAGAATGACATCGCACTTACCACTCGAGCCAAAGATTATTCTCCCTCTAAAGAGAAGGTTGATGATATACCTCCTTCATTGGTCCAACCATATCCCACAACTCCACCTACCAATGGTCCTCTTCATCTCGAACGACCGAGCCTTGACACAGTTCTTTGACCCCTCCAAAGGGCATTGTTTGGAAATATGCTTTCAATCCTCATGCTCGTGCTGCCCAGAACTACAACATTGTTGAAGATCTAGCCCAAGCACCTTCTACGATGTTAGCCCTCGAAGTCCTTCAAAGTTGTCCCACACAACGGAAGGCACTGTTGAAAGCTATCGATGGAATCAACCTAATGGATTTGAATTTAATAATTTTTGACTTGGAAGATCACATTCCAAGGTTACCCCCTCAACCCATGTTTGAAATCCAAGTGATTGTCTCCGACAAAAACATTTTTAGAACCGTTATCGATGAGGGTGCCTCGACATGTGTCATGTCTATTACTTGTTGGAAAGCCATCGGCTCTCCCTCTTTGACTGAATGCCATAACACACTCAAATTCTTCAATGGCTCCAGTTTTAAGACTTACAGTGTCCTTCCTTTGTTGCCAATCACGCTAGAAGGAAAAATGGTCCAAGTCAAAGTGGAAGTCTTTGATGCTCCTCTCGATTACAATANTTCTCAAAGACTCTTCGTTAATGGGTACTTTCCCCATTCCACCACCCGATGTTCCACACTCCTCTGTCGCTTCAATCAACATGATCTCCATCTCGATTCATGGAACCCCTACGTCTCACGACCCATGGATGGTACCTAACCCCGGTGATCATCTTCGTTACGGCGACGAAATGCCTTTAAGTCTAGTCGAATTCGCCTATCAGGCCATTCAATCGACAACCCCTTCTACCCCCTCTCTTGGTGAATTATCTCCAGATCCTTTCCGTGTCATTTTTCCCACAGACGAGATGATTATGTCTGTCATGGAAGACACCCCTTGGAACAATGGACATCACCATTCCATCCTCTTCCTGGAACAACACACCATCAAGAGCTACCAATGGATCTCGACCCCGTCGTCCGTTGTCGTCATTTAAACCGTTCCTAAGTCCACACACAATGTGTTTTCTGAAGGGAACTTAAGCAATATCTCACCCACTATTCCCCTCGACATATCCATCAAATCTGGAATTGTCGAAAATGTGCATATCGAAGCTTCGTGTTCCCCTGATGAAATCATCACCTACAAATAGCTTTTCAAAGAATTTTGTGACGTCTTCACCTGGAGCTATGAAGAAATGCCGGGCATCGACCCCGACATTGTGATACATGAGATTAAGACATACCCAGACGCTAAACCTGTCCAACAATGCCTTCATCCAGTTCACCCACGTAAAGCAGTTGCTATCAAGCTTGAAGTCGAGAAACTTCTCAAAGTTGACTTTATTTACCCAATGGCCTTCACTGACTGGGTTTCCAATCTTGTCCTAATCAACAAGAAACAAGGCACAATTCGCGTATGCGTTGATTATAGGGATATCAAAAAAGCTTGTCCTAAAGACAACTTTCCTACCCCCTTCGCTGATTAGATTGTCGATGATTGTGCCGGAAGCGAAATCTTCTCTCTGATGGATGGTTTCTCCGGATATAATCAAATCAATATTGTTCCCAAGAATCAACGCAAAACCGCTTTCATTTGTCCTTGGGGCACTTTCGCCTATCAAAAACTCCCTTTCGGTCTGAAGAATGCTGGCGCAAATTTTCAATGCACTATGTCTTATGCCTTCCATGATATCAAGCACATCGTGCAACCATATCTTGATGACTTACTCGCTCATTCCATGCATTGAGTCAATCATCCAATCCACCTCCGAGCCATTTTCATCCATTGTCGGTTTTACCATATACGCTTGAATCCTCACAAATGAGTTTTCTGCGTAGAATCTGACCGACCTCTAGGCTTTATTGTTTCACGTCAAGGGATCAGGGTAGATCCTTTAAAGGTTGAGGCGATTCTCAATCTCCCTCCTCCTTCTACACTTCGCTAGTTACAAAGTTTGCAAGGGAAAGAAAACTTTCTTCGTTGTTTCATCCCGAATTACGCCGAGATAACTCTTGAATTTATGTGACTACTCAAAAAGGGGTCTGAGTTCATATGGGATACCATCGGAAACAAATCCTTCGAAGCTTTGAAACTGTCCCTGACACATGCTCCGCTTCTCTTCCCCCTCGATTACAGTCGCGATTATTTCCTCTACCTCGCAGCCTCAGATTACACCATTGCTGTGGTTCTCGTCCAAGAGCATGATTCTCATGACGAACATGTTATATATTACTTGAGTCTAAGTCTAACGCCTATCGAAACCAATTATTTACATGTCAAAAAACTGGCCTTGGCAGTCGTCCAAGCAGTTCAACGTTTACGGCACTATATCCTCTCTCGCAAGATTATAGTAATTTCTAACTACAACCCTATGCAACACATTCTCACACGTCAATTGCTAGGGGGAAAATACTCCAAATGGATCGTGATCCTCCAGGAGTTTGACTTGTAATTCAAACGAGCTAAGTCCAAGAAGTCCTTAGTGTTTTTCGAGTTGATATGTGACTTTCCCTACTCTGAAACGGAAAATGTAGCAGTCGATTCATTACCTGATGAATCCATTTTCCTAATTAGTTCCGATGATCTTTGGTATGGCGATATCATCATATATATCCAAACCCAAACTTTCCAGCCCAATTTTTCCATTACTGACCGACGTCGAATACTCTACCAAGTTCGTCAATATATTATCCTCGGGGATACTCTTTATCGTTGTGGGATTGACTCCGTTTTTCAACGCTGCCTCACGTTCGACGAAGCCAAGAAAGCCTTAAATGACTACCATTCTGGAGCCTATGGTGGTCATATGTCTGGGTATGCTACTACCCAGAAGATCTTACAAGCAGGGTATTTTTGGCCTTCTTTATTTAACGATTGCATAATCGCCATCCAAAAATGCCACACTTGCCAGACCTATAATCATAAGATACGCTCACATCCCGCTCCTCTTCACCCTATGGTCTCTGTTGGTCCCTTTGTGAAATAGGGTATCAATTTCATGACATGTCACCCCCACTCGACTGGGGGGCATGGATACATTATTGTAGCCGTGGATTATTTTACAAAATGGGCCGAGGTGATGCCGACATTTGACAATACTGGAAAGATTGCAACATTATTCATTTTCAATCACATAATAGCTCATTTTGGTGTTCCTCAGGCTATCGTCACTGATCACGGTAGCCACTTTAGAAACTTCATGATGTCTGAACTCACTGAAAAGTTGGGACTTCGCCATGAAAACTCAATGCCCTATTACCCACAAGCCAACGGCCAAGTCGAAGTGATTAATAAAGTTCTCATAACCATGCTTCGACGAATGATAGGAATTCACAAAACAAGTTGGCACACAATGTTGTTTTCAACATTGTGGGCTTACAGGACATCCATTAAGTCCACTACTGGATTTACACCTTTCCGGTTAGTCTATGGTCTAGAAGCCATCATCCCGATTGAATGCGAGATACCCTCTTTAAAACTAGTCGTCGAGCTCCTACCAAACACTTCTGCAGAAGAAGAATGTCTGTTGTATCTCATGCGATTAGACAAAACTCGACGTGACGCTACCCTAGTCATAGAAGCCCAGAAGAAACCTATCAAGGCCCAATACGACAAACATGTCAAGCCTCGTGTTTTCTCCGAAGGAGATCTGGTTCTCCTCTACGAACAAGATCGATATATGCTAGGAGCTAGAAAATTTGAAGCCATGTGGCAAGGTCCTTATATCGTTAGACAAGTTTTGGAGAAAGGAGCCTATGAGTTAGTATATTACAATGGTATCCCTTTGAGTGAACCCAGAAATGGGTTGTACTTAAAGAAGTACTATGCATAAGATCACCTGTTCACGAGTACTTGTATTTTATTGTATCATACTTCTTGTGTACTGTAGTTTGTTTTTTCGTTATCTAGTCTCTGCCCTTATGTGACGTTGTGTTTGATTTCCAGATGTCAGAGTCTTCGCTACCCCACATTGGCTTCGCTGATGGCGGTAGCCATAGTACTCAAAACCTTGCTTCTGCTGCGTGGGAAATTTACGCCCCTGCAAATGAACTCATCACTCTACGAGGTGTGTGCCTCGGCCATGCGACCAACAATATTGCAGAGTATAGCACCTTTATCGAATTATTGATTGATGTTATCTCACTCGGTATCCGTCACTTGGTTGTGCGACTCGATTCACAACTCATAGTACTACAGTTAAGTAATGTCTATGTTATTTGAAGTCCTACTTTGTTAAGGGTATATTTGCGAATTCGCCTCTTGGAACATTATTTTGATTATATTGAGTATCAGCATATTGCTAGATGTCTAAATACATTAACTGATGCATTAGCTAACTATGTATTAGATAGACATTTGGGTCATTTATAAATCAATCACATCACAAGTATCACATAACACAAGATAAGTCGGTAGAAGTCATATGTATATATAACGATCAAATTTTTTTTTACAAAAAAGTTCTATCCGAGGACCAAAATTTCAAAATCTGAAGCTCATAGCTTCTACAAAGTAATGTCATGGATGACATTCATAGTAACACACGACTGCCCAGGCAACCCTATGAGCAGTCGGTTAACAGACTCTGACACACCCACTATATGACACTGATAACATTGTGGGACCTCTCCAAGAGGCATGTTCGGAATGTCTGCAGTCAAACCCTCTAAGTTTTGTTCCACTACCTCATAATCTTCAACATCCCATCGTGGCACTGGAGCCACCTCTCCTCGTCACTGAATAGGAGAAGTACCTGGAGGTCGATAAGGCCCCACGTCTGTGTCATCAAAAAATAATTTTTGTAATTAGACCTTGGACAAACATAAAAACATTTGCATATGGTAAAATTCACAAAAACATTTAAAAAGTAAAAAATGTGTACTTCTTACCGAGATCTCCCCACTGAGTGCCCTCAGGTAGGGCCAAGTCCAGATCCCCTTGGAAGTCCAACCTGACATAGGCATAATCATCGACTATTAGCATTTGTGGTCACAACCAGTCAAAGAAGGAATCATTGTATTTGATGATAGGTCCAGCTACATGTCGGGCCATGAGGTTACACCACCTCAGCATCCTCGGATCCTCTGGAGCTAGTAAACCCCACTCAACCTGTAACCTCAGCAAGGGAACCCTCTCAAGAAATAATGACACCAACAATGACCCATACCCGAATTGCTTCAGGTCGCCTCTCTTGCATTTAGTCAATTGCCTCTTCACGCTACGAAGGACTGCGTCTTCCCAGTTAAAGACCCGAGGCTTAGTACACTCTATGGCGTACTAAAAGTAGCTCTGGAGAGCCATGTGTGGAGCAACGCTCCCATCCATACGAGCAATGGTGAACAAAATAGTGCGAAGGGTCAAATCCTGGACCCCCCAAATAACCACTTTTCCTTTGCTTGTTTTTTCCTCTGGAACACAGTACAGATGACAATATTCACTCATAAGTAGCCCACCACCTCGGATACCAGTCAAGCTAGTATGGTACCCACGCCGTGACAGTCTTTTCAGAAAATAAATGTCTTTGATATCCAAGGAAAATGTGTGGACCCCTATGTGGAATACTTGTTGGTCCACATCCCACATATGAATGAGGTACTCTAATAGCCTGACTTGGGCCCTCATACCCAGGATCCGAAAGAATTTCAGGAGACCATAGTCTCGCAAAGCTGCAACGGTGCCTGAGTTATTCCTGGCAATAACATCATCTTCTTCATGCTCTCTTTCATTCCATTCTAGAACCATGGTGAAAGCCAAATGCCTGCATAAGAACCATAAGAAGAAGGTCAACAACTCTCTTCAAGACTTGGTACATTTTTCATTGAACAAACTTTAAAGAAATTTTTCACTTTGCGATTCTCGCAGATGCCCCTTTGGCACAGTGCGAGGTTCTTGCAAGTGCCTTTGGGGTCACCTGTGAGAATGATGCATTCTCGTAGGTCTCGTGTGGCTGGCCTGTGAGAATGCCTGAGCGCAAATTTGAGCCCTAAAATAAGCTCAAAAACTTGAAATTTACCAATGAAAATTAAAAATTGAACCATGAAAAGATAGAAGATAAGGAGCTTACCTCACTGCCGAAGATGGTTCACCAAATGGTTGTTCGTACCTTCCGCAATCGAGCGCTAAAATTCAAGGGCAAAAGAGGGGTTTTGGGCTAAAATCTTGGCAAAGTTACAATGGATATGGTAAAAAGGATTTTTACCCACTTATATCTACTTTTACCATTTTTGTTGGTTTTTATAATTGTTTTATTTGTTAAACCTAATGCCTAATACTCTTATGAGTGCGAATTTTTGTAGACATGACGACTTCGATGTCCATACGTAGGGATAGGGATATTTTTTCTCTTTTTCATTGCTGTTTGAATTGTTTTTTATGGTTTTTTGCACAAAACCTTGAGCTTGGTCTTTGCCCATTCTCACGCTCGAAAATACATGAGAACGTAATCGAGCACACTTTTATCAATTTTTTGGGCTCAACAAGGTTATACGAAAAAGGAAACCCCTGGAGTCCTCTTTAAGCTCTTTTCGGACTCTCTAAACATGAAAAGATTGCCGAGCGACCTTGCTATTTTCACTCTCGTTAAAGTATTTGAAGAAAGCATCTATTGAGCGATAATTTATCTCTTTTTTGGTCTCGTCAAACTATTTTACGAAAAAGGAACTAAGAGAGTTCTCTTTTGAGTGTTTTTCCAGACTCTATAACCATGAAACACCTTCGAGTTTTCTATCTTTGGACTCGTTAAACAAACATTGAAAGACCCGTAATGGGACCAAACCACTCCTTCTTAGGGTTCGTTAAACATACTCCGAAGGACTCATCCGAATGATGAGCTTACATCAACAAGCATATGTTATCCTCCTCAAGCTTGCATAAAAATAAAGAGGTACTCACCAGAAATGGTGGGGGAAAATTTGTGAAAGGGATATGTTTTCGTACTCATATTATTGGTAGTAAGTGTCTCTCTTGAACATGACACCCCCCCTATTCATTATCTGAAGCCGGTTTGGGAAATCCATTTTTCTCTCATTCGACTTGCTACAAGGTCATATTCTGAGTCGTCTCTGAGTCAATGCTGCCAAATCATTGGTCGTGTCATTCATATGTTCAAGAGAAGTTCATCCGAAATTGAGTTGGCCATCTACAGTTGTCCATTCTCTTCATGTCGGCCTTCCCTGTGTCTATTCCAACTTACATCATACTATGTTTCACCTTCAAAATCTATTACTCGTTTCGTGTCATTGATGGGGGATACATCAAGGCCCTCCTATGACGAGTTTTGTTCCGTCGACTCCAGCTCATTATCTGGAAACAAGACTTAGAAATTATTTGGTACCTTGGAACTTGCATGCTTCAATTGCAGGTTTCCTCGCTTTCGATAGTGGGTTTTCATCATGGACCCCTGATCGGGATATTCCGTCGAATGTTCGACCTCAACTCATTTATTCACATTCGATGGATTATACTAGTGTACCTTGGGATTCATTGACATTAATGGTTATTTCCCTCGCACTTGTTAACGGTTTCATCAATGACCGGTAATCAAGTGGTTTCTACCATGTTCGACTTCAACACATGTAATCACATGGTTAGATTCATACTTTCGGGTGACGAGATTGAAGACCCTAGATCTCATCTCTTTGATCCAGGTTGCGATGGAATATGTATAATTTTCTGACACATAGATCCACTTTGTATGTCTCGGGGCTATATCGTCTTAATTTGAATTTTCTTGCATAGATCCATAGTGTATTCTTGGTGGCTACGTGATATGTTGACGGCATGGATCCACGGTGTATGATTGGTGGCCATGACCTATGTTTATGGTGTCATCTGTCTGTGATATGAGTATGGGAATGCCTACCTCAGAACTAGTATGATATTCTACAGATGCTTGGTTGTTTGTAGGTTTCGGACTAGGTGCGCTCTTGGGTTCTGACACACACACACAGTTTACAAAGTATTTTGGCTGTCATTGATTTTGGCCTCATACTTTGGGGGGCATTCTGTTACACATGTTTTTGGTCATCTTGGCAATGTATTAAAAAATGGTGTACTCAGGTTCTCAACAGGAACTTTCTCCTGAGAAAAGTGACATTTATCTCCTTCCAGAAAACATATTTTCAAAGTGAGTTCGTAGGTTTCTTATAGCCTAGGGTGCGATAATGACCCATTCTTGCAGGCCACCTTCATCTAGGGTGCGAACTTCTTGCACTGTGCTCTATACATAGGGTGCGAACTTGTTTTCAAGCCTGGAAAAGGGAAGAAGTCTCAAGGGTTTTAGAAGGGGATCTTCTAGAAAATGGGTTCGAATTCATATGGTTGTCATTTTACTGGCTTCCCTGATTTGGTGGGATCATTCTCATCCATGTAACCATCTCACCCTCTCCTATATATTGAAATGATTCTCATGGAGACTCTAGTAGGTCTATCAAGAGGAATATGATCTTCTTCATGCAAGGACAGAGCAAGTGTGTGTGTTGGAACCAAGAGTCATTGAAAGGAAGCTTGCGACATCAAGGTGATCAGGTTGTATCTTCTACTTTCTATTAATATGATACAGTGGCATGTCCTTTTCCCATAAAGCCATTCTTACTTTATTGTGTAATTCCTTGATCATACACATAAGTTGACGATTGAATACATTTTGGCTATCTTCACTTTGGCTGGTTCGTGTTGTTTTGGTCTTGACCTCATGAGAGCACCAGAGAAAATTAGGAGCAACAGATACCTAAGGAAGCGATACAAAGGTATGTCACTTGTTCCTCCTTACTAGCTAATTCAATGGTCGTAACTTAGGGAAAGAGTCATGTCCTGTCCTGTTTTGTTCTAGATCCAGGTGGATCTAGGGAGATCTGTTAGTGTCCGCACCTACCGATTAGTCCGATAATAATAACGAACACCATGGAATGTTGTTCACTAGAGAAACCAATAGTTGTACCCCGAAAAAAAAAAGTAAGTTTAGTCCAAAAAAAACAAAAAAAATACGACAAAATTTTAAACCGTTGTAATTTCCGCCCGATGTAGTAGTGTCTTTGGTGAGGAATTGTTCCCGCAGATGGGGTGAAAACTTGAATGTTGGTCACTTGGATCTTGTCCCCTCTCATTCATTCAAAACAACATTTTTTTATGAGGGGGGTTGCAAACACCCCCCCCCCCTATATTCATTTCCAGAGATTAAACGCTCTAGCTGAGTGGTAGTCTGTAAGCCAAGGTGCAACGACTCCATCTGCA
>JASDQU010738975.1:70015-84067 GCA_032191745.1 Picea mariana | reverse complement strand
TAGCCACAACCCTATCCTAGAGAAAATTTCTTTGGAAAGTAAAAGGGATTACACCCCTAAGGAGGTAGATTCTCTAATATCCTTTGAATACATTAACCCAAGAGTAAAGGAACTAGTCATACTATTTTTTGCATTGGAGATATAAAATCATTGCCTTGGGAAACATAATGTTTGACCTTTTGAAAGTTCTCTTGCTTGAAGTTGATTTGTCTCATAGAGAAGAGTTTTCCCCCACTAGGGCATCTCCTCTCTCCCAATACTCTAATTTATGTTATAAACTTTAACCTACAGCCATTAGGGATGCATAACCCTAGCTATTAACACTCTCATAACTCCTAAACTAACCCTAGACTAGCTCTCTAATTTTGCTCATTTACTCTACTAACTAGGGCGCATCTTTTGAGCTAGTTCTTGGTAACTTTTCATGGTTGATTTTACTGTTGCTTTCCACTGAATTCTAAAGCCATAAGGATGCAATTTTCTGCAGAAAACACATGTTTAGAAAAACCATATTATCTAGCTTCTTAAGTGCCAATTTGCATCCTATATTCATTGCTAAATTTGATGTTGATTTACCTAACTAGTATAGATCTTTATATGCTGATTTTAGGTGTTTGTTTTCCGATATAATCTGATATCTACTGCTGCAAATTAGGGACAACAAGCTTAAATTGTTTATCCAACTAACATATATCATTGTGAAGTGTTTTTTCTTGTGTCTCGAGGAGGTACAATCATCCATAAAAGTACTATACCTGTGGGGTAGCAATTACTTGACTTGCAAGGCATCTCTCCCTACCTTTCATTCCACTTAGAATTGACCTCTAGGGGATTTACTTCCACTTACGTATTCATCTCCATATCAATCCCCCTAGGGTCACCGACATCACCTCCCTAGAGTGACCTATTCACCCTTGAAGTGCGGGACCTACATCGAGGTGACATTGGGTGTAGGATTCCCAAGTTGTAGCACATGTTTCGTGGTTGGGTCTGTATTTTCCCAACCTAGAACTTGTGCTATAACATGACTCATAATACAACATAAGAACCATCCATTTGGATGGAAATCATGGGACTATCCAAAAAATACGCTCATGTATTGAGCTTAATACTATGACACTTCCCAGAAAAATTTATGGTACCTCCATATGCAATCATTACTTGAAACTCTGGTGTTGGAGATACAAATAAATTGAGATATTTTTTCTAATTTGTAGTTCATGAAGTTATGGGTACTATCAAAATCAATCAACATTGTTACCTTTTTATTTTGATGTATCCTTTTATCTTAAGTGTTTGTGGAGTACTAATGTCGATCAATGTATGAAAAGATATCACTGGAGTAGTATCTTCTATATCTAGATCTTTTGATCATTCCAATTCTTGATCTTCTTCCTCTTCACAGTCTATGTAGAATAATTTATTCCCATGGAATTTATTCCCTTTACTATTCTTTTTGTCACAACTGAAACATAGTACCTTTGTTCTTCTTTCATCCATTTGTTTAGGCGTTAACCTTGTCAGTTGACATATAGTTGTCTTATGAACCCCAAAACGATCTCTGCTACATGCATATGCTCCAATGGTAGACCTGTCTGTAGCCTTATTCTTGGTTTGAACATGACGAGAAAATTCCATAACTTCCATAATATTTTCAATATGTTTGAGAAAAATTTCATGTTTAATCTCTTCTTTTAATCCACCCATGTAAGCTTCCAACAAATATTCTGGATTTTGAAATTGGTTTTTATTAGTTAGGGTGTTGGGCTTTAGGAGGCACACGATTTTTTTGTTCATGTCTTCATTTTGACTATGTGTTTTCTGGTCGCCAGGGTTTTGTGCATCAGGAGGCAAGGGGTGACCAAGTTCTGGATAATTCCAACCACAAGGAAAAGGTATTACTCAAGGCCATGCACTTGGGTTTTTGATGACTTGTTTGCTTTCCAAACACCAACAAGGAGTTGAAATGATGAAACCAAAACCACCCTTAACTAATCAAACCAACGGGGCTAAAAACACCAACAAAGGGACACGAGAAAAAAATTTAAAGCAAAGGAAGAGCGAGAGTGCACATAAGTTCTGTCTCTTTGCTTAGTAATTATTTTTTGTGTATGTTCAGTGTGAGTGTGTTGAAGTGGGTAAGTGAAGAAATTATGTCTCTCTACTCAGTTATTCTTTTATGTGTATTTTCAATGTCTCTGCAATCATGTATCATTAATTTGAAGTGCCAATATAATTTTCTTAAAAGGGAAAAAATAGAAGACTTTAAATAACATTAAAATAACGAAAACCAGTGATATGTTTTCTATTTATTGAAATGTTATCTTCTGCTTTAGGACAGTTATGGAAGCTCAGTTTTTGTTCGTTTTGTTGTACTGCAATTTTCTTGGTGTTCAACGAAGCTCTCGACCCTGTAACAACTAAGACCAAATGGCATAAGACTGTAAATAACATGAAAATAACAACAACTAGTGATATGTTTTCTATTTATTGAAATTTTGTATCTTGCTTTAGGACCGTTATGGAAGCCCAATTACTGTTCTTTTAGTTGTAATGCATTTGTCTTGGTGTTCAATGAATCTTTCGACCCTCCAATAGATAATACCAAAATGTTGGAATCAATTCAATGGCTATTTGCTTGGCATAATAAGTATGCATTTTACAAGTACAAGCAAATAAATGAGCTAAGTACAATTACATAATATTCTTCCATGCTAATTTGAAAACAGTGAGTATGTTTTAATAATCTGTATAATTTGTAGCATCTCATTACTCTCTCTATAAGTTGCATGTTCATGATATTTCTGTCTTTTCATGGTCAAATATTGGATTCACACTAGGTGCAAATGGGCACAAATAGCAAAAACCATGAACATGGCCAAAGACTAGACTCACAGTGGGTGCAAATGTTTTCATGGCCAAATATTGGACTCACAGTGGGTGAAAATGAGTGCAAATAGCAGAAACCTTGAACATGCATGGAGCTAAGGACTGTACAACAATGGGCATGCATGTCTTTGCAAGGAGATTGAATCCCCGAGACAGGAAAGGGAATGTAGATTTCATTACTCCATTGTTTCTCCTCACACTTTAATAGCCTAAGAGATGAGAGATCTGCATGCAATAGCTTGAAATATCTGCATGTAATCTACAGTTGGATAGCGCAACAATTGGACACCGCAACAAGAAGCAATTGGACACCACAACAACAAACATAAGTTGTTGGACACTACAACAACAAATATAATAACACTTACCATACGATAAACATAAGACATAAGAATTAAATGTTTGTGAATTAATGATAGCATCAAAGATAACATTAATCCACCTCAAGTGATGTAATATGATATCTCTTCCATTTCCCTAACTCTTGGAACCAAAAATTTCATTAGGGTTGCTCCTACCCTCAGTATGAGGCCAAATAAGAGGTAAATGTTTTGTATTGAAAGATATAAAGTATCTATGTTTTTAATTGGAAGATGTAAAGTGTTTCAAGTCCATAAATTAAGATAATAAGCTAAAAAGTGTCTTGGACCATGTACTAGAACTAATGCATAGACAAAAAACGGTTTACTATGATCCCTTCCTTTAGGAAGAGACTAATAAGATGGTCATTGTGGTAAGATAAACCTTTTATATAAACCTTTCCGTAAAAGTTTATGCTGCAATATTCATCATAAAAGTGACACTATACATAACCATATTATTAAAGTACACTTTAACTCAAAACTTTAGATATTAAAATAATTAATTACAAATTCCATAGAATGTGTCCTTATGTATTAAAATAATTAATTACAAATTCCATAGAATGTGTGAGCAAAGAGATTTTATAGACCTCTTAAAATCGTAAACTGTTGAATGGAATTATGTCATGATTAAGTAAATTTTTTAAATATTATTATCAATATTTATACATATATTTTCATAAAAGTTATAGAATATTTTTAAAATATTATTATCAATATTTATGTAGACATTATTATAAAAGTTTATGTTATATGAAATTGAGGTTCCATGTTATTAAAAAGTACATTACTTTACTAAAAGTAGTTTTTGCTATGATTATAAAGAATATGGGTTTTATTGCAAATACTATTTTAGGATTTTTGGCCTTTGAATAAGACTTAAAAAATATTTCTGATTAATGGAGAAGTAAAATTGTAGCCCCTTACCAACCATCAAGTGGGTCATTTCACATGGCTCTCCAAGATAATCATTTCATGTGACCAGATTTTTCTTAAATAGCATTGATGAATGAACTCACATTAACACATAATTGGGAATAACAACTATCCTCATTCCAACTTAATAATTAAGTTATGATAAGTTTTACCACTTTATAAATGAAAAATAAAAATTACTAGAAACATCGAAAAATGTCAAGATAACTAATTTTAGGACTAGACACAAACTTTGTATTCCATGTAACATATCTCTGAATGTATAGCGAATCAGAATCTAAAATTTGGACCAACTGTAATATGACATTTTTCCTCAGTATCCACAAAATTTCACTATCTGAAACCTCCCAGAAAAATAATTATAGAGAAAATCCCAAGATGACTCATTTACAATTGAATTCGGGATGAGTAAAAAACAATATCTTCCATAGGCTATATCTCTAAACGTATAATGATGTATAATTTTACCAGATGTAATTTGGTATGTCTCCTACTTAATATCCAAATTTTGTTGTCTAAAGCATCCCATAACAAAGTTATAGAGAAAATGACAAGATGACTCACTTGAAGCAGCAAAACCCTAGGATCAATGCTCTAATACCAAATGTTATGAACCAACACCTTGAAAATGATAAACAAAAATCAATGAATAACAATCCACTTCGAGGGGGAAACCAAATTTTATAATATATTCAATGTACAAGATGAGGTAAGATTATCATAAGACTAGGTCTCCTTGGTGTGTGTGTGTGTGTGTGTGTGTGTGTGTGTACCAAAGGGTGCAACTATAATGAAAGGGTACAATGAATGGTTCTAGCCTACATACAAATATAACACCGGAAATGTAATAATTCAATGTCTTGATCTTAATAAGCAGTTCAATACTAAACATGAGGCCTTGTCTAGGGCTTAACACCATTACATTTTGATTCAAATAATTTTTTAATTATTTATTGAGTTTGATAAGAAATAACTAATTTAGATAACATACCTTCAAGGGAACTCTTATGAATTTCATCCACTTAGATACTTATAGGAGTTATTTAGTGAAATTGGCATAATGGAGGTAAGGAAGTTGAAAATGTAGTATGAAACAAATCATCATGAGGCTATGGAAATTCATCAAGTGTTTGTAGCCCTTATTTCCCTTTCCAATTGAAAAATCGTGGTGAATAAACATGCTCATGGGAATTCTCAAAAACATCTACTTGTTCAACAAGAGGTTGGACCCTAAGATTGTCTTCATCAAAAGGTTCTATAGTCAATGTATCTCCAACTTCATAACCTATATAATTAGCATAACCCAAAATTGATCTTTTTTCCTCATCCAGGTGATAGTTACATGGTTCTATATTCATTTGAGGTTGACTTCATGTCAGAATTAAAACAACCCCTAATGAGCACTCACACTTTTCTTGTTGAGTAGGGATAAGAGTTTTTTTTCATCCATTATTGTAGAAAATGAGGGAACCTCTATTAAATTCCTATGCTTTTCTAGACATAAATTGGTTATAGGAAGAACCATATCTAACCTTTCCTCTGATTCGCCATGTCTAACCTTACCTTATCTCTAATTTCTTGAATTGTCTCAAGATGATTCATTTTCCTTGTCGATATTCTTACTCACTTTTGTAAGCTTCCCATTATCACAAGGATAGATGTTGATATCTTGTAAATAATTGATTCTTCAATCATGAACTAAATCAATAATTCTTTGTGCCAAAAGTATTTGCAACAATTCGTTGATCCTCTACATTTTTTAACAAGTTTATGGATATGAGTGATATTAAGATGTGTGATTTTTTTGTTTAATATAGGAATAAAATTCATACATTTGTATAGGACAAAAATGAACACACAATATAAAGAACATACTAAAAATATGTATTCCATATTGTGTGTGTGTTTTCTTGGCATAGAGAAATGTACACTCTCTCTTTAACTATTTGAAGTTTGATATCGTACAAGAACTATTATATGTTTTAGATATGTTATTGAAATAAGATTTTGGTATGGTATAAATCCATAGTAGGATTAAAATTTTAACTATCCCAATGTGTACTAAACCTAATATGGAAATGACTAAATTAGTGGAAATAGTGGTGCGGAAGTCATTGATGATAAATATGGTGGTGTTAGGATCATTGTAGGAACACATTTTCTTGCTTTATATTCGGCTTTGAATGGTGTGAGGGAATTAATATTTTTTTGGAACATGTGTTCTATCCATGTTGACTTTATATAGATGTGTCTTATTATTTATAACTTGGTTCAAGGCTAAAAAACCCTTAACATTTAATTTTAGGGATGATAGGCATTGTCCATAGTTGCAAATCATCACAAAGGACCTATAAATGGAATCTTTAAATCAAAAGTGAGATACAAAAATTATTTTGGGGATTAATTGACCATGTATGAGTCTCAATGCTATATTTATGGTTTAGTGATTAAAAACCATGCGCTTAGGCTCAACTAATTGCTTCTATGGTTCATAGTACATGCATAGGACTAGAACTTGAACAAAGGACATATAAAGGTCCAATTGTTGGACTACAAGTTCAAGATGAGAACAATTTAGATGTTTGGAATAACATTCATGGGTCACATAGTTTAGTTCATTCTTAATTATTAAAATTAGGGACTTAGATAATAAGAGCTAGTAGGTCTTGTGTCCCAATACATTGTTTATATACATAAATTAAGGACATAGGCCCTAATAGTTTATACTACAACTCACAAGCCATACAAAGGGACCCAAACCTCCATAAGGTTCATCTAAATATGTAACATTATGCTTTCAATTATGATATGGTTACAAGTTTTCCATTTTGTTTAGCAACAATGGCCCTTATGTTTTACGCCATAGTTTAGGACCAAAACCTAGAGACATAGGCCCTAAGAGTTTCCTCTAGGGCATATAGTTTATGTAGATGCCCCCAAAGTACCCGAAATGTATTGTAGAGGGAATTACTTCTCTATAAGTGGTACATACATGCACAATTTTGACATTTAGTGTAGAATGGATGGGTCTCATGGAATCATAGAATTTTCTAATGCTAAAATTAAGGACATAGACCTTGAATTTTTTTTTATATCTCATGGGGCATGCACGATATCGTAAACCACCATAAATGCCTCATAAAAGGATATGTATACACATGAGTGATATATATGGGAATAACTTTAGCAATTGGTCTTAGGAGTAGGATCCCAATACTTAGGGCCTAGTAGTTCCTACTAAAGATATTAGACCATGGAATGCGTCCCAAAGCACTATTATTGTTCCTAGGTGACTTGAATACCATCGAGAAGTAATGTTTTATGGTTTGATACATTTTTATTGTCCTTGGATTCTTATAAGCCTTGTTTAGGGCCTAAATATTGAGTTTCTTATGATGACCATGTTTAGGGACTCAAGCACCATACTTAGTGTTGCAAACATACAAATGGTACCAAAATGCTCACTAGAAGGCCAAGGATATCCTTAAGAGTTCATGTGTGTTGGTTCAGTGCATTTATATATTGATGTGTAATCAACTGGTACCTAGAAACTCCATAGGATCAATTATTTCCTACTATGTATATATAATTAATTAACTAGATATTTTTAACCCTGTATATTTACATTCATTCATTTTGAAACACATAAATATATAGATATATTGTATGTTGTCTTATGTTATACTAACCTGTTGATGTTCTAATTCCCTCTATGTAGATATCATTTGGACACCCCAAACAAAAATAAATTTATATTTTAATTTTTGATAAACCTCTCTGGACATCCCTATATTATGTAGATTAATGTCTTTTCTTAAGGCCTTGGAAATCATGGGAAACAATTCTAGTTGTGGTTTAACCCAAACCTAGATTTCCATAGTTATTATGTCCATTGGATGTAATACCACGATTAATGTTTTTTTATTTATTTTTCGTTAGATGTATATTGTGTGGAATAAAACATAAATGGGTAATTACTATATTGTGCATTAGATGTACAAGGGATGTAGAGTGAAAAAAAATATTTACCCTCAAGTTCACTATTATGCACCAAACACCAAAATAGCATAAAAATAGAAAGAGAAGTAAACCTAGAGCTTGAGAATGATTGAGAATCCACTTAAGGGTAAAGCTCATTTTACAATATAAGAAATGAACAAGATGATATGCTCTTTAAAATTAGATATCCTTGGTATATATAGAAGATAAAGGGTACAATTACAATTAAATGGTCTAGCCGACCATTGAAGGGCCTAGCCAAGCAATGTGGACAACACTGATATAACAATATAAATGTAATAACTCAATATCTAAGGATTAACATGCCCCCTCCCCTTCAAACAAGTGTTTCTCTCAACACTTTATTAGCCGTGGATGTTTCTACATGAAGAACTTGTCTTCCCACACCAGCTCTTCTATTGGTAGGTTCTTCCACTTGATGAGGTATTTAGTAATTGATTGATTTAATATTTATTTGATCCATGTTTAAATTATTTTTTCTAGTCCTAGTGTTATTTTTTGTTCTTCATTAATCTATGAAGAATACAAATACATCTTCTCCTCACCTACTAGGGTACCTTTGCACTGTCAGGTCAAGCATTCCATCGATCTAACCCCCGATGCACTGCTACCTAATGGGACAGTCTATCCCCTCTCTCTGTTAGATGAGGAGATAAAGCGTCAGATCCAAGAACTTCTCCACAAGGGGCACATCTGACCCAACTCATCACCTTATGGAAGCCCAATTGTGCTTGTGCAGAATAAAGATGGGACCTGGTGACTCTGCATTGATTAACGAGCCCTAAATAAAATCACAGTCAGGAATTGATAACCGATTCCTTGAATTGATGATCTCCTTGATCAACTCAAGGGGGACAAATACTTCATTAAGATTTATCTGAAGTCTAATTACCATGAGGTCACAATAGAGCAGACATATGTATGGAAGACTATCTTCAAGTCAAAACAATGTCTTTTTTAATGGATGGTCATGCCATTTGGTTTGACAAATTCCCCATCAAATTTCATGAGGAGAATGGATGGTATCTTGTGGCCTTTCACCAATTATTTTGTAGTGGTGTATTTGGATGACATCTTGATCTACAATAGGACTTGGGAAGAACACTTGCAGCATATTCAACAGGTCTTGCACACTCTACAACAATAGAAGTTATATGCCAACTTAGAAAAATTATCCTTCGGCATAGACGTGGTCCGATACCTAGGATACATTGTTGATGAGCATGGTGTGGATGTGGATCGAGCCAAGATCTAGGTCATCTGCGACTAGATAGACCCAACCATGCTCACTAAGCTTCAGAGCTTCTTAGGCCTTGCCAATTTCTATAACAGGTTTGTGTTGGGATTCTCCCATATTGCAAGGGCCCTCGGCCAAGTAACTAGGGGTGGCGGTAAGTAAAAATTTGTGTGGGGCCTGTCCCAACAATAAGAATTCGATGATATGAAGCACCGATTGTGCTCATCCCTAGTGCTTTCATTACCTGGCCTGCAACAACCCTTTGAGATCGAGACAGATGCTTCAGACTATGTTTTGGGCATAGTTCTCACTCAGCACGACCACTCCTTGGCCTATCATAGTGAGACACTATCAAATGTCATTCGTAAGTACCCTACTTACGATAAAGAAATGTACTCCATTTTGCAAGCCTGCTGCTAGTGGAGGCATTACATTCTCGAGAAGGAGACAATCATCCACATTGATCATAAGTCACTGCATTTCATGTAGACACAAGGAAAATTCCAAAATGAGCGCCATCAGAAGTGATCCACATACTTGAAACAGTTCCAACTCAACATCATGTATAAGATAGAAAGTATCGATCGTGTCATTAATAGCCTCAGGTGACCTCCAGTCATGGCACTCACCACAGTGCTAGAATCTTACAGCCACGATACCTTTAGGTTGCCCCAACTCTATGAGAAATATCCTGACTTCTCCACCACCTACTAGATGTTGGGCGAAAACATAGTTGTCACTAATTTCCATCTTTAAGATGGGTTGTTGTGCCATTTGGGCCATCTCGGAGTTACATCAAGCGAGTGAGAAAAGATGATTTAAGAAGCCCAATATAGTTGGGTGCCAGGACACTTTAGCGTATAAAAGACAGTGGAAGTACTGTAAGGACATTTCTACTGGCTGAAACTTCGACAACATGTTAGCAAGTATATCAAGTCCTACACTTTTTGCATTATTGCCAAACCAACCACTAAGAAACAAGGCATATACACTCCTCTGCCTACTTCTGAAAGGCCTTGAGAATCCATCTCAATGGACTACATGTCGGGCCTTCCTTCCACCAATAAGGGAAATGATTGTTTTTTTGTTGTTGTTCGTCACTTTTCCAAGATGGCGATTATGGTTGCCTGTAAGAAGAGCATCACAACAGAGGCTACTACCAAGCTCTTCTTTGAACAAGTGTGGGTACATTTTGGGATCCCACAAACCATTATCTCAGATTTGGACAGTCGGTTCCTCGACACATTATGGTCAAGCCTTTGGTCACTGTTGGACACCAATCTCACCAAATCCACTACCTTCCACCCCCAGAAGGATGGCCAAACTGAGGTCGTCAACCGGATGATCATGCATATCTCGTGCATGTACAATTCCAAGCACCCCCACAGATGGGATGAGAATATTCCATATGTTCATCACAACTACAACAGATCCATACATAGCTCAATCAGCCACAGCCCCTTTCAGGTGGGGTTGGGATTTCAACCATTGGGTCCCATGGATGTTGCACTACCCCTTGGGGACACCCAAGAAGACTCGTCCCATGCTCCAATTGAAGTGTAAAAATACACTCGGTTCATTGAGTGGATCCAACACATACACCATCAAGTTCATGATATTTTATAGAAGTCCAATTCCAAGTACAAGCAGCGCCATGATCAACACCAGGTACCACACAAGTTTCAAGTAGGAGACAAAGTGTGGTTGCACTTGTAGAAGGAAACCCTTACAAGGCCCCATCAAAAGCTTTGTCCACTTCGTTGTGGACCTTACACCATCACCAAGGCTATGGGAGGCAATGATTTTGATCTCAATAGTCCCCCCTTCCTTGTCTTGCACCCAGTTTTCAATGTGGATCTCCTTCAGCCATATTTTCCACCATTATTGGACACCTAAGAGATAGAATAACAATTGACACCAACAGATATCAACCCTCACTTCATGTAACCAGCATCCAATTATCATATCGTGGACACATAGTTCAGGGGAACTCGTCAGCAAAGGATCCAACTTTATCAGGTTGCCAAAGCAGAGAAGATCCTACACCAAGGAAAGTGGCTCACCGGAGCCAAATTCAATAGACATTTACTCATATGATGGGGTAAATCAATGAAATGGAGACCATTGCTTCCTAAGGGGGGAGGATTGATCCATATGGATACCGGTGGCCACCCACTATTCCAACTAGCTCATCTTGGCAGTTTTTCAGTTTGGTAGTTTTTACCTAGCTTTCAGGTCCTAAACTTTTGGGGCTGTTTTGAGGCCCTAAAAAATGTTTTTAGGGATTTTTATAGTCAAACTATAGACAAAGTCAAATTTTGATGGCATAAATTGTAGTCCTTAGATAGAAATTTCCAACAGGCTAACGTGCACCTAAAATGGAGATCGTATATAAAAGTTACGACCCCAGGAAGTTGTTGTACTAACTTACCTCAATGGGGCGCACATGAATTTTGGCACTTCATCTCCTAGGGTTAAGTTTTTTAATGTCTAAGGTTTTGGAATTCATTTTTATTGTAAAAATAAATTCAGATCCTCATTGTAATCATCTTCTTGTGAATGAGCGCAACCATCACATCTCTTCTTAGAGATAAGCTGCCACCATACTAGAAAGATTGTTTTTGGTTTGCATTTTACAGTTTCAACATATTTATTTATTGAATAGAAGCTAATTTTATGGTATCTTTGTTATTGTTCCTTGTGTCTCTGTGTTAATAATAATAATAATAATATGTGTTCATTTTGTTCTACTCATAAAATCTAGATCATTAGTGGTCAAAAATGTTTGGAGATCATTGTCGATAAATGGCTTGTGGTGTTGGGTGGTTGAACATAAATACATTGCCCCAGATACACTGAAATATTGGATAATAAGGCCAAATATCTCAGTGATTTGGAAGGCTTTCCTAAAATCCTTTTCGCTCATATGGGAAGGCCTAGCTTGGAGGACTGAAGACAGATCTAGGGTGCATTTAGGAATAGATCCTTGGACAGGATGTGACCAAAAATATACTCTTCCACTCCCTTTTGTCCACTTTCCATGAGATCACAACAATCACACCCTAAGTCAAATTTATGATAAAAAAAACTTCGATGTGGAAGCAAGGATGGATGTTATCAACTCATTTGGAACTTGGGGACAAGTGGGGAGATGCATGGAATCATTATGTGTCCATATTGCATATGTCAAATGTTCATATTAGGCATACAGAGGATGAGTTGGTTTGGGTTTTATTAGCATCCATATTTTACACTCCAAAACAGGGATACATCCACCTGAATTATGAAATTTCCTAAAGGGAGGAATTTTGGTGGTGGAAAAGGATTTGGAAGTTAAAATGTCTAGCAAAGTCTTGGGTTTTTATGTGGCTTTTATTCGAAAATAAATCACTCACATGGGATAATATAAAAAAAAGGAATAAGGCAGGGCTAGGCTGTTGTGCCTTATGTAAAGAATCCAAGGAATCAAATAGACATCTAACATTGAATTGTTCTTTCTTTGTAAGGTTCTGGAGGGAAATTGAAAATATGACAGGTCGGGCTTTGATTTGGCAAGGAAGTAGCATAAATGAGAGCCTTCAAATGTGGCTATCAAATCTGAACCATAAACCATATAAATAATTACTAGCTAGTGGCATGGGCGATATGGATTGTTTGTAATTGATGTATCTTTCAGGATAGGACAACTCCACCCTCGGTGATTGTGGCTCAATGTCTAAGAATATTAACCTTCTACCCACTAAAGAAGGGCACACTGGAGATCAAGAATCCTATCCTGGAGTCCATAGACAAGACACATCCCTGGGAAATTTGGACGGGGCCTCACAAGGAAAATCGATGCATTGTGGAGGTGGTGCGACTCTATATTTAAATGATACACACATATTTAATCTCAAGATTGGTCTTGGTTATGGCACATACAACTATGCAGAATTATCCTCACTAAAACTTCTCATGTTGTTCATGGTGGAAAAAGAAGTCACATATCTACAAGTTTTTGGTGAATCCTTAAATGTGATTAACTAGATGAATACATATTAAAGATGTCTGGACATTCATTTACTCCCTCTGCTGGAAGAGATTCAAGATTTGGTGAATTTATTTACATTTGAGCTTACAAATGTTTACATGGAGCATAACAAAGAGGTCGACCAACTATCAAAGGAAGGAATCATGATGGATTATGGTTCTTGGTTCATTGTGGAAGAATTAAATGTGCAACACTATTGATATTTTCATCCTCCTTTTCACGATGAAGTTGGTCATTAAAGAAATAACCTTTTTTAACAAGTTATGTCGATGTTTTTCCCTTAAAAAACTCTTGAATTATTTTTATGAAGAATCATAAAATGAAGATATTGTTTTGAAGTAGAAGAAGTTGAGAGAACTTAATTTGCTCCAACTATCAGACTTGTAAGGACATATTGGAGGAATGGTATATCTATTTTTTTCTTATGTAATGCATTTTATGGATATGGTGGTCACTGGGAGTTTAAAAGCCTATTTTTTACTATAAAACTATCCCTTACATGATAATTACCAAATTTATGTGCAACAATAGGATTTCATGCATCAATGGCTCTATAATCAGGTATTTTGTTTTTACAA
>JASDQU010738975.1:40960-51915 GCA_032191745.1 Picea mariana | reverse complement strand
TTCATTCATTTTGAAACACATAAATATATAGATATATTGTATGTTGTCTTATGTTATACTAACCTGTTGATGTTCTAATTCCCTCTATGTAGATATCATTTGGACACCCCAAACAAAAATAAATTTATATTTTAATTTTTGATAAACCTCTCTGGACATCCCTATATTATGTAGACTAATGTCTTTTCTTAAGGCCTTGGAAATCATGGGAAACAATTCTAGTTGTGGTTTAACCCAACCCTAGATTTCCATAGTTATTATGTCCATTGGATGTAATACCACGATTAATGTTTTTTTTTTTTGGTTCTATGTATATTGTGTGCAATAAAACATAAATGGGTAACTACTATATTGTGCATTAGATGTACAAGGGATGTAGAGTGAAAAAAAATATTTACCCTGAAGTTCACTATTATGCACCAAACACCAAAATAGCATAAAAATAGAAAGAGAAGTAAACCTAGAGCTTGAGAATGATTGAGAATCCAAGGGTAAACCTCATTTTACAATATCAGAAATGAACAAGATGATATGCTCTTTAAAATTAGATATCCTTGGTATATATAGAAGATAAAGGGTACAATTACAATTAAATGGTCTAGCCAACCATTGAAGGGCCTAGCCAAGCGATGTGGACAACACTGATATGACAATATAAATGTAATAACTCAATATCTAAGGATTAACATGCCCCCTCCCCTTCAAACAAGTGTTTCCCTCAACACTTTATTAGCCATGGATGTTTCTACATGAAGAACTTGTCTTCCCACGCCAGCTCTTCTATTGGTAGGTTCTTCCACTTGATGAGGTATTTAGTAATTGATTGATTTAATATTTATTTGATCCATGTTTAAATTATTTTTTCTAGTTCTAGTGTTATTTTTTGTTCTTCATTAATCTATGAAGAATACAAATACATCTTCTCCNCGATCTAACCCCCAACGCACCGCTACCCAATGGGACAGTCTATCCCCTCTCTCTATTAGATGAGGAGATAAAGTGTCAGATCCAAGAACTTCTCCACAAGGGGCACATCCGACCTAGCTCATCACCTTGTGGAAGCCCAATTGTGCTTGTGCAGAATAAATACGGGACCTAGCAAATCTGCATTGATTAACGAGCCCTAAATAAAATCACAGCCAGGAACTGATAACCGATTCCTTGAATCAACGATCTCCTTGATCAACTCAAGGGGGGACAAATACTTCATTAAGATTGATCTGAAGTCTAGTTACCATGAGGTCACAATAGAGCAGACATATGTATGGAAGGCTATCTTCAAGTCAAAACAATGTCTTTTTTAATGGATGGTCATGCCATTTGGTTTGACAAATTTCCCATCAAATTTCATGAGGAGGATGGACGGTATCTTGTGGCCTTTAACCAATTATTTTGTAGTGGTGTATTTGGATGACATCTTGATCTACAACAAGACTTGGGAAGAACACTTGCAGCATATTCAGCAGTTTTTGCAAACTCTACAACAATATAAGCTATATGCCAACTTAGAAAAATTCTCCTTCGGAACAGATGTGGTCTGATACCTAGGATACATTGTTGATGAGCATGGTGTGGATGTGGATCGAGCCAAGATCTAGGTCATCTGCGACTAGATAGACCCAACCATGCTCACTGAGCTTCAGAGCTTCTTAGGCCTTGCCAATTTCTATAGCAGGTTTGTGTTGGGATTCTCTCATATTGCAAGGGCCCTCAGCCAAGTAACTAGGGGTGGCGGTAAGTAAAAATTTGTGTGGGGCCTGTCCCAACAATAAGAATTCGATGATATGAAGCAACGCTTGTGCTCATCCCCAGTGCTTTCATTACCTGACCTGCAACAACCCTTTGAGATTGAGACAGATGCTTCAGACTATGTTTTAGGCATAGTTCTCACTCAGCACGACCACCCCTTGGCCTATCATAGTGAGACACTATCAAATGTCATTCGTAAGTACCCTACTTACGATAAAGAAATGTACTCCATTTTGCAAGCCTGCTGCTAGTGGAGGCATTACATTTTTGGGAAGGAGACAATCATCCACACATGTAGACATAAGGAAAATTCCAAAATGACCACTATCAGAAGTGGTCCACATACTTGCAACAGTTCCAACTCAACATCATGTATAAGATAGAAAGTATCGATCGTGTCATTGATAGCCTCAGGTGACCTCCAGTCGTGGCACTCACTACAATGCTAGAATCTTACAGCCACAATACCTTTAGATTGCCCCAACTCTATGAGAAATATCCTGACTTCTCCACCACCTACCAGATGTTGGGCACAAAAATAGTTGTCACTAATTTCCATCTTTAAGATGGGTTTTTGTGCCATTTGGTCCATCTCGGAGTTACATCAAGAGAGAGAGAAAAGATGATTTAAGAAGCCCAATATAGTTGGCTGCCAGGACACTTCAGCATATAAAAGACAGTGGAAGTACTGCAATGACATTTCTACTGGCTGAAACTTCGACAACATGTCAGCAAGTATATCAAGTCCTACACTTTCTGCATTATTGCCAAACCAACCACTAAGAAACAAGGCATATACACTCCTCTTCCTACTTTTGAAAGGCCTTGAGAATCCATCTCAATGGACTACAAGTCGGGCCTTCCTTCCACCAATAAGGGAAATGATTTTATTTTTTTGTTGTTCATCACTTTTCCAAGATGGCGATTATGGTTGCTTGTAAGAAGAGCATCACAACAAAGGCCACTACCAAGATCTTCTTTGAACAAGTGTGAGTACATTTTGGGATCCCACAAACCATTATCTCAGATTTGGACAGTCAGTTCCTCGACACATTATGGTTGAGCCTTTGGTCACTGTTGGACACCAAGCTCACCAAATCCACTACCTTCCACCCCCAGAAGGATGGCCAAACCGAGGTCGTCAACCAGATGATCATTCATATCTCGTGCATGTACAATTCCAAGCACCCTCACAGATGGGATGAGAATATTCCCTATGTTCATCACAACTACAACAGATCCATACATAGCTCAATCAACCACAACGCCTTTCAGGTGGGGTTGGCATTTCAACCAACCACAACCCCTTTCAGGTGGGGTTGGCATTTCAACCATTGGGTCCCATGGATGTTGCACTACCCCTTGCAGACACCCTAGCAGACTCGTCCCATGCTCCAACTGAAGTGTAAAAATACACTCGGTTCATTGAGTGGATCCAACACATACACCATCAAGTTCATGATATTTTATAGAAGTCCAATTCCAAATACAAGCAGCGCAATGATCAACACCAGGTACCACACAAGTTTCAAGTAGGTGACAAAGTGTGGTTGCACTTGTAGAAAGAAATCCTTACAGGGCCCCATCAAAAGCTTTGTCCACTTCATTGTGGACCTTACACCATCACCAAGGCTATGGGAGACAATGATTTTGATCTCAACAGTCCCCCCTTCCTTGTCTTGCACCCAGTGTTCAATGTGGATCTCCTTCGGCCATATTTTCCACCATTATTGGACACCTAAGAGATAGCAGAACAATTGACACCAACAAATCTCAACCCTCACTTCATGTAACAAGCATCCAATTATCATATCGTGGACACATAATTTAGGGGAACTCGTCAGCAGAGGATCCAACTTTATCAGGTTGCCAAAGCAGAGAAGATCCTAAACCAAGGAAAGTAGCTAACCGGAGCCAAATTCAATAGACATTTACTCATATGATGGGGTAAATCAATGAAATGGAGACCATTGCTTCCTAAGGGAGGAGAATTGATCCAGATGGATACCAGTGTCCACCCACTATTCCAACTAGCTCATCTTGACAGTTTTTTAGTTTGGTAGTTTTTACCTAGTTTTAGGGTCCTAAACTTTTGGGGCCGTTTTGAGGCCCTAAAAAATGTTTTTAGGGATTTTTATAGTGAAACTATAGACAAAGTCAAATTTTGATGGCATAAATTGTAGTCCTTAGATAGAAATTTCCAATAGGCTAACGTGCACCTAAAATGGAGATCGTATACAAAAGTTACGACCCCAGGAAGTTGTTGTACTAACTTACCCCAATGGGGCCCACATTAATTTTGGCACTTCATCTCCTAGGGTTAAGTTTTTGGATGTCTAGGGTTTTGAAATTCATTTTTATTGTAAAAAAAAATTCAGATCCTCATTGTAAGCATCTTCTTGTGAATGAGTGCAGCCATCACATCTCTTCTTAGAGATACGCTGCCACCATACTAGAAAGCTTGTTTTTGGTTTGCATTTTACAGTTTCAACATATTTATTTATTGAATAGAAGATAATTTTATGGTATCTCTGTTATTGTTCCTTGTGTCTCTGTGTTAATAATAATAATAATAATAATATGTGTTCATTTTTTTCTGCTCATAAAATCTAGATCATTAGTGGTCAAAAATGTTTGGAGATCATTTTCGATAAATGGCTTGTGGTATTGGGTGGTTGAACATAAATACATTTCCCTAGATACACTAAAATATTGGATAATAAGGCCTAATAAACAAAGGCCAAATATCTCAGTGATTTGGAAGGCTTTCCTAAAATCCTTTTCGCTCATATGGGAAGGCCTAACTTGGAGGATTGAAGACAGATCTAGGGTGCATTTAGGAATAGATCCTTGGACAAGATGTGACCAAAAATATACTCTTCCACTCCCTTTGGTCCACTTTCCATGAGATCACAACAATCACAGCCTAAGTCAAATTTATGATAAAAAAAACTTCGATGTGGAAGCAAGGATGGATGTTATCAACTCATTTGGAACTTGGGGACAAGTGGGGAGATGCATGGAATCATTATGTGTCCATCTTGCATATGTAAAATGTTCATATTAGGCATACAGAGGATGAGTTGGTTTGGGTTTTATTAGCATCCATATTTTACACTCCAAAACAGGGATACATCCACCTAAATTATGAAATTTCCTAAAGGGAGGAATTTTGGTGGTGGAAAAGGATTTGGAAGTTAAAATGTCTAGCAAAGTCTTTGGTTTTTATATGGCTTTTATTCAAAAATAAATCACTCACATGGGACAATATAAAAAAAAGGAATAAGGCAGGGCTAGGTTGTTGTGCCTTATGTAAAGAATCCAAGGAATCAAATAGACATCTAACATTGAATTGTTCTTTCTCTGTAGGGTTCTGGAGGGAAATTGAAAATATGACAGGTTGGGCTTTGATTTGGCAAGGAAGTAGCATAAATGAGAGCCTTCAAATGTGGCTATCATATCTGAACCGTAAACCATATAAATAATTACTAACTAGTGGCATGGGCGATATGGATTGCTTGTAATCGATGTAGCTTTTAGGATAGGGCAACTCCACCCTCAGTGATTGCGGCTCAATGTCTAAGGATATTAACCTTCTACCCACTGAAGAAGGGCACACCGGAGATCAAGAATCCTATCCTGGAGTCCATAGACAAGACACATCCCTGGGAAATTTGGACGGGGCCTCACAAGGAAACTCGATGCATTGTGGAGGTGGTGCGACTCTATATTTAAATGATACACACATATTTAATCTCAAGATTGGTCTTGGCTATGGAACAAACAACTATGCAGAATTATCCTCACTAAAACTTCTCATTTTGTTCATGGTGGAAAAAGAAGTCACATATCTACAAGTTTTTGGTGAATCCTTAAATGTGATTAACTGGATGAATACATATTAGAGATGTCTGGACATTCATTTACTCCCTCTGTTGGAAGAGATTCAAGATTTGGTGAATTTATTTTACACATTTGAGCTTGCAAATGTTTACATGGAGCATAACAAAGAGGTCGACCAACTATCAAAGAAAGGAATCATGATGGATTATGATTCTTGGTTCATTGTGGTAGAATTAAATGTGCAACACTATTGATATTTTCATCCTCCTTTTCATGATGAAGTTGGTCATTGAAGAAAGAACCTTTTTTAACAAGTTATGTCAATGTTTTTTCTTTAAAAAACTCTTCTTCATGAATTATTTTTATGAAGAATCATAAAATAAAGATATTGTTTTGAAGTAGAAGAAGTTTAGAGAACTTTATTTGCTCCAACTATCAAACTTGCAAGGACATATTGGAGGAATGGTATATCTGTTTTTTTCTTATGTAATGCATTTTATGGATATCGTGGTCACTGGGAGTTTAAAAGCCTATTTTTTACTATAAATCTATCCCTTACATGATAATTACCAAATTTATGTGCAACAACAAGATTTCATGCATCTGTAATCAATTATTTTGCTTTTACAAAATAATAAAAATACCTTTTTTAAAAAAATAAATTGAAACAATCATATATATATATATATATTAAAATAACCTCTTATTACTACTCTACATATATATAATTTTTTTATATTAATTACATAATCTAGATACTCAAATTTTCACCTACAAAAGCATATACATTATACTCAATTTTAATAATATTACTTGATTTTAATAAAATCGATTTTATAAACTTTTTAATATATATTATTATCAAATATTTATATAAACATCTTCATAAAAATTAATGCACATGTTATGTTATAATGCTTATCATAAAAAAAACCACTACATAATTATGTAGATTCATTTTAAACATTTTTAACGTGGTAAATTACCTAATGAATTTATACAAAACAAGAATGGTTCCAAAGCAACTTAGTCCTTGTGTATTGTAGGATGACATCTCATGGCACAATACACAGGATGACACCTCATGGCACTAAGCTCAGCGGTTCACTTTTGTTTTCATATACTTTTTTACTACCAAATCCAAGATCTATAGCAAATTTACATTATTTTAGTGGAGACACTTTCCAGACATGTATAAATCAAAATATTTTAGTTCAAATTGTCGAATGAAATTTTAACAGTTTAATATGTAATTTACTTCAAATATATAGAATGTGCTTCATCTTTAGTATATTTATTGTAAATCTTGTTGTGCTAAACATTGAAGAGTTTGTGTATTATTAAAAAAATCACTATTTGTTATTACATCGAAAGGTGTACACCTATTGACAATGGGCAAATTTAATAAGGGTTTAGTGCTTAATAAGTTTTCTATGGACAGGATTAAATATGGCTGGAATATTTTTAATAGTCAAATAAAATAAATAGCTGTGATTTCAATCAATTAACTTCCTAGCTATTAAAAAGACATCCTTTTATGAAAAATTACTCTGATAGCTAACTGATTGCTAAGTGATTAACAGAAATTAAAATATTAACACCAGATAAATGAAACACAATTGTTTATTTGTTAATCAATAATAAAATTTAATAAATTCTTTACCAAGCGATACCTTTTGACGTTCTCTAGCTGTTGTATTAATGATTGTGCTAATAATATTGCAAACAAGTGTTAAAGACATGTAACCGTGTATTTCTGTCTGAATTCTTGCACTGTAGCTTGCAAAATATCGTCAGTAATTTTTTTACATTTTTCATTCTATAATGTACTATGCGAATGGCTTTGCCTGTTCTTTCTTATAGTAGACTTTTATAGCATTATACAAAGTAATGCTATAGTAGACTTTGCCTGTTCTTTCTTATAGTAGACTTTTATAGCAGTATATATTGATCGGTTGTAGCCATTTATGCGACTTATCGTAAAAAGTAATAATTTGAAACCATCCGAATCTGGGAAACAATCAAGCTGATTTGAATCTAGAACCCATATTCTTATAGACATATTTTGTGTGCTTTTTAAAAACTAAATGAAGTACACATAAAAGGATTGGAAAACACACTAGAAAAATTATTTTGCAGCTTGAAATGTTGCATCGCCCCGAACTCGTGAGAAATAAGTTTCGTCATTAAATCCTATCTCTCGATACCCCTTTCTTGATTTCAAGCTCTTGGCTTGAATGAACACTCGAATCGGGCTCGACTTGGTCACTTTCTTCATCAAAATTTTGTCCTTTCAGTTATGGGGGTCTGGCTGGAGACTTTGAATTCATAGTTGAATCAATGCCCCTTTCTCTTCATTGCTTGTTCAAGAAGAAAGTATTTATTTAAATTAAATAGTGCTTTGGGAATGATTAAATGACTATAATCCCATGTTTCCATGCCAGCAATAATTTGACCTACCACTTTTTCCACCATGTTTTCCTCATAAATGTGAACGTTGTTGCATGCTTAACAAATGTGAATTGATAATGTAACGTTATGTTGAATTGATAATGTCAATAGCATGTAAACCATGTTTATGTTATCTAGCATTGCTTTTGGATATGTTTCAAGAACTAGAGGTCGAGGTCTAGATGCAGACTAGCTGGAAGGGAGCATTGCTCCTTTGTCACGGGCTATCTATTGCACTTCTATAATAGGCGTATCTGTGAAGGATGAGTGCTTACCATCATTCATGGCTGAGTACATATCAAAATGGCATCGAGTGCTAGCGATCACATAGTTCCAGATTGATAGTGGGCCTGGGCTTGGAGTACAATTATTTTTTCTTCTACCTTTTGAAATTGGTTTTTATTAGTTAGGATTTTGGGCGTACACGATTTTTTTGTTCGTGTCTTCGTTTTGACTGTGTGTTGTCTGGTCGCCCAGGTTTTGTGAATAAGGAAGCAAGGGGTGACCAACTACTAGATAATTCCAACCACAAGGAAAAGGTATTCCTCAAGGCCTTTTATATAAACCTTTTCGTAAAAGTTTATGCTGCAATATTTATCATAGAAGCAACACTATACATAACCATATTATTAAAGTACACTTTAACTCAAAATTTTAGATATTAAAATACTTAATTACAAATTCGATAGAATGTGTGAGCAAAGAGATTTTATAGAACTTTTAAAATGGTAAATTGTTGAATGGAATTATGTCATGGTTATGTAAATTTTTTTAAATATTATTATCAATATATATTTATACAGATATTTTCATTAAAGTTATATAGTATTTTTAAAATATTATTATTAATATTTATATAGACATTTTTATAAAAGTTTATGTTATATGAAATTGAGGTTTCATGTTATTAAAAAGTACGTGACTTTACTAAAAGTAGTTTTTGCTATGATTATAAAGAACATGGGTTTTCTTGCAAATAATATTTTAGGCCTTTTGGCTTTTGGATAAAACTTAAAACTACTTCTCATGTAAAATTGCAGCCCCTTACCAATCATCAAATGGGTCATTTTACATGGCCTTCCAAGAGAATCATTTCATATGACCATATTTTTTTTAAATAGCATTGAGGAATGAACTGGCATTAACACTTAATTGGGAATGACAACTATCCTCATTCCAACTTAATAATTAAATTATGATAAGTTTTACCACTATATAAATGAAAAATAAAAATTACTCCAACTGGATTATCCAAATGAGTTATCATTAATCCAAATGAGTTATCATTCTCCTGTTATCATTTCTTGGTGGTTACTTTTTCATAAAATATTTAAAACATATAACTTAAATGGCTACTTTTATCATTCTCCTAGTCATTACTTTTTCATAAAATATTAAAAACATATAATTTAAATTGGAAAAAGTTTTTTAATTATTTAACACTATCCTCATTAAAACATGTAACACTATTATCATTCCAACTTAATAATTAAGTTATGATAAATTTTACCACTTTATAAATGAAAAATAAAAATTACTCCAAATGGGTTATCCTTCTCCTTATCCTTCTCCTTCTCCTGTTATCATTTTATGGTCATAACTTTTTCATAAAATATTTAAAACATTAACTTAAATGGCTCATGTTATCATTCTCCTGGTCGTTATTTTTTCATAAAATATTAAAAACATATAACTTAAATTATTTTTATTAGGCCGAAAGGCTTATACCTATTGGGAATGGATATAATCTAAAAACCTAATCTTATGGCTACCAATTGAAGATGTTGACATATTCTTAGTCGTCCTCCCAAATTAATGAATGTGATTTATTGTTCATAACTTCCTTGCATTTATGAATGCATCTGTTAACCTGTTTACTTTTTCACATTTACCTAATCATATTAAGAAATTACTATAAAGCCAAATGATTGACACGTTTAGATTATTAACAAGATATCTGTGCAAATTTTTATTTCCAATTTGAATAATTAATAATGGCTTGGAGTGTGAAAGGCCTAATGCCACGTTTAGAAGGGATTGGAGTGTGAACTGCTTAATTCCAAGTTTAGTGTGTGAACTATAGGAGGGTGAACCGCTTCATGTCATTTAATTTAAAGTTATTTAATATAAAAAGACCATTTAATTTAAAGTTATCGAATATAAAAGGACATAAAAGAAATAAATAATTATGAGAGAAGGCCTGGTTAATAAATCGGGACCATCACATTCTCCAAGTGATCATATCTCATTGTAATTGCATATCTAACTATCACTATCACAAATAATTGTATTTTTTTTAGCTCAAATAATACAATCTAATTTGTTCTAGCACTGTAACTGCATATCTGACTAGCACAGACACAAATACTTACATATATAACTAGCAGCATAATTGTGGTTAAAGATGAACTCTAATTTTGACTTACCAAATACTAATGATAATGCACCAAATGTATAAAAAGATCTAGTTTAAGGTTGCGCACCCAAATAAGATAATCTCAAAAAGGGTATTAGATTCTCGATGCACAATAAACCCTAAATAGGGTTTGTAAATGAAATACACTATCGGTGTTCATCAGCCACATTTATGTGGTTGTGCTAGTCATATACGCCATCCTTGTACTGTTTCACCCATTTCTTCATGATCTCTACCTCTTCCAACCGCTATTCTCTGAGTCAATCTGGATCTTCTTTAGATGAGAAGTGCAAGTCTTGGCAATGACTTCCTATAGTACATGAAAATATGATCACCGGAGTCCAATATAGTTCATCATTTATCCAACTATAAAATTAAAAATTTATGTGAAGATTTACCTTTGTTTGTTACCAGGGCTATAACGCTTTCAGATATGCTCTCGATCACACTGCATAATTCCACAACGATGAAGATGCAACTGTTAATTACTCCCTCG
>JASDQU010738975.1:25845-40920 GCA_032191745.1 Picea mariana | reverse complement strand
CATTGGAGAATATTAAATTGCTTCCAAAATGTTCCTTCTTATATTCTAGGTATGAACAAAACAAATCATGAATAATTACAATATAACCATTAACAACTTCAAACCAAACTGAGCATTTAAAAATAATAACAATTTTAAAATCTTAGTGTAAGATAGATCGTTTGATTACGAGCTGAATGTGATAGAGAACTTACATGGCCACCAAATTTTGTTGTGATCCAATTGGGCCTCGGTAGAACTCCATATTTTCTCTTGCAGTCCTCTTCAAAGGATTTCATATCAAATAAATATAAGGAAAACATTGTTGTATTCGGCATCGATCTCATTGGCATCACCATTTCAGTGCAACTCTACACACATACTATCAATATTATCAATAGCAATGGCTTCAAGTTGTTTGATTAAAGATTGTTGCAGGATTGTTTGATTACTTTAGCTTGCTTGAAATAAGTTGGTCTTAATTTGAAAAAATAAATACTTAACCTGCCAATTCCACCCGTCATTGGAATCTTCTTGAAGATCAAGACAAGTATTATTGGTGTTGGATGTAACTTCAACGTAGTAGTTGTAGTTAAAGGTTGTTGCAACAGATATGCGGGTGAGTATGTTTGTGCCTTTGGGAAAGCTATCAATGGCCTTGCCTATCGATGATTTATGTGTCCATACCTTTGATGCTAGAGAATCTTTGCAGAGTCTAGTTGTCTGTGGTTTGCATGTAAGTGACTCAGTAGACTCTTTTCCTATATAATGATGTAATGAGTCTTCATTGAATAATAGAGAAGTGAGTGTAGCCTCACCGTGTGTTGTTTTCTCATATTTTATCTTGGTATCAGAGCCACAGGGTGAGGTGCGGAAATTAATAGAGGTTCGCAAGTCCCTCCTCTGGAAGGGTCCAGCGGCACACTACTCGGAAATATTTAAGAATTCCAACAGTCGAAGTGCTCGAGAGGTGCAGACTCCCTGCATTCTAAAAATTGTGTGAGGTGCGGAAACCCTGGTGTTTATGCATGCATGGAGTTTGAAGGAAAAATCGTGAAGGTTATATGCATGAGAAAATTGTGAAGTTTGCATGCATGAGAAAATCTTGAAGGTCGCATGGATCAAAGTGATTTGGTGAAGTTTCTTTGTGAAAAACGTTAAGTGGATAGCGTGAGGAATGTTCTTGAGCTGCGTGGGGTGATAAGGAGAAGTTTCGATTACTCTTTCTTTGAGAGATGCTGCATGCGGTGAGCAAGATCTCTTTTGAGAAACCGTGAAGCATGAGTTTGAAAAGGTGGAGTTTTGCATGTGTGAAGATTATTAAGTGGATACGTTTTTATTAAGTGGATATTTTTTTATTAAAGGGTGAGGTGAAAAGGGAGTTATTCACTTTTTTATTAAAGTGGATATGTGTATTTAAATTGGATGCACATGAAATTTATATTATGTTTTTTAATATAGAAAGTGGTGTTAAGTTTTTTCTTTAAAAAGTGGATATTTTGGATATTAAGGTGCATGCATGGTTTAAAGGTTGATATATGCATGTGAGGTGGTGTTATGATTTAAAGGTGGATGCATGCATGATTTAAGATGAGAACAGAGGTAGAGTTGGATCAGTGGATCCGAAGGCAGAGTGACAGACTACTCAACACAAGAGAAAACTCGACGGAAAGTTGCATATGTTTGGTGTTTCACTTGTAGAGAATATCTTGCAGCGATGGCAAATCCGCCGGCAGAGACCTACTTCAACGAATCCAACAAATTAGATGGCTCGAATTTCATTAACTGGAAATTCAAGATGCAGATGCTCATGGAAGGCTATGGTGTTTGGAACATTGTGAAGGGAACTGAAGTGAAACCTGATGCGGCTGCAGGTGCAAAAACAACACAAATCTAAGATTGGGAGAAGCATGAAAACAAGGCAAAGTTATTGTTGTGCATGTCAATTAAAGATAGCATAATTCCACATATTAGAGAAGCTACAACTTCTACTGCAACGTGGACAACGTTTAAAGCATTATATGAAACTAGCAACATAAATTGCATTTTTTTCCTGAAAACTAAATTGCTAGGCATTAAGATGGATGGAAATGAATCTGTTAGTTCATTTTTGGGTCGTATTAAAAAGATGAAAGACAAGCTACTAAATATAGGGGAAACTATTTCCAACAATGATCTAGTCACTATTACCTTAAATGGTATGTTAGAAGATTATCATATGTTCATAACAGGTCTTGCAGCAAGGGAGAAACCTCCTAGGTTTGAAGAACTGACGGGTATTTTGCTGCAAGAGGAAGAGAGGCACGGGAATCTGAAGCCTCAGAATAAAGATTTGGCACTGTGGTCAAATAAGAGATCTGTGAGAGGGAGATCAAGAGAAAGAGGCAGAGGAGGCAGTTCATGGCAGAGAGGCAGTTCATCGCAGAGAAGACAATATCCAAATCAAGGTATGCAATCAAAGAGTTGTTTTTATTGTGGTTGACCTGGACATATTGTTAAAGACTGTCATAAGAAGAAAAGTGATGAGGCTAGGAATAAACCTAGAACACATTCAGGTCATTNTTCTAATGCCTGGTTTGTGGATTCAAGAGCATCAGTACATATGAATTGTAATAAAAATTGGTATGCTAATTTTAAAGAAACACAGAATGGTGCCAGCATATATCTTGGAGATGACTGCGCTCATCAGATCAAGGGATATGGAGACGTTCCTATGAAATTTATGAATGGTACTGTTTGTCACATTCGCAATGTGGTGTATGTGCCAAGAATAAAGAAAAAATTGATCTCTGTGTCCACCATTACAGTTCAGAACTTGAAGGTTGAATTCCTCAAGAATTATTGCATAGTGAAGGATCTGTTGGACCACTTCCAAACTGTTGCAACGAGAGTCATAGAAGGAGGCCTATACAAGCTTGATGTTACCAGCAAAGCACATCACACACTGAATTTTGCAACTATGCCAACAGAGATTCTTTGGCATCAAAGGTATGGACACATCAATCATACTGATTTATTGTTATTACATAAAAATAATATGGTTGAAGGACATCCCATGTAAAAGAATGAGAATGTTGCATGTGATGGATGTGCATTAGGAAAGATGCATAGAGATGAATTCCCCTCTAATCTTGACAGGAAAAAGAGAGATGTTTTAGATCTTGTGCATACTGATGTTTGCGGGCCTATGCAGACTAGGTCTCAAGGAGGTGCATTTTACGTTTTGTTATTTATTGATGATTGCACAAGATACACATGGGTTTACTTCATTAGATGAAAAAGTGATGTTTTCGAGTACTTTAAGGAATTCAGAACCATGGTGGAAAAGTAGACAGGAAAATCCATCAAAATACTCCGTTCAGATCAAGGGGGAGAGTATAAATCAGGGGACTTCAACAAATATTGCAAAGATCATGGAATAGTACATCAGTTTACAACACCTCACACTCCACATCAGAACGGAGTCGCTGAAAGGAAAAACAGAACTCTGGTAGAGTGTACACGCAGTATGATGAAAGGTAAGAACCTCTCGAATGTTTTTTGGGTTGAATCCATAAATACTGCAGTTTATTTAAAGAATAGAAGTCTAACAAGGTGTCTTGATAATGTTAATTCTTTCGAAGCCGTGTATGGTTCCAAATCTGCAGCTCATAATTTGAAAGTATTTGGGTGTAAGGATTTTGCTCATATTCCGAAGGAGAATAGGAAGAAATTGGATGTTAAAGCCATTAAATGTATTTTCATTGGGTATTGTTCTGAATTCAAAGCATACAAATTGTTTGATCCATCTACTCACAAAGTATTTGCAAGTAGAGATGTACTTTTCCATGAGCAGGAAACAGGAAAGCATGACAACAATAGTCATAAGGAATGGCATAGACTTCTTGATGAAGGAGTTAAAGAAGAGAAACAACAGCAGCAACATCAACCACAACTGCAGTGACAACAACAACAATAGCAAAAAGGACTCAGTGATATGGACAATTCAAGCAGTCACAGTTCACCTAGAGGTGAAGACAGATCTTCACAAAGTGGGGAGAAAGATAATCAATTGAGAAGATCTTCATGATAGGTTCGGCTCCCTAAGAGGTATAAATACTATGCCCTAATGAGTAGCATTTAAAATTTTATAGAACCCATGAGTTTTGATGAAACTAATGAACATGATGAATGGCGAAATGCAATGGAGGAAGAATATGAATCTATAATGAAAAACAATACTTGAAAATTGACTGAATTGCCTAAACATAAGAAGCCCATTGGATGCAAATGGATATACAAACCCAAATTTAAATTAGATGGTAGTATAGATAAGTATAAGGCTAGACTGGTTTCAAAGGGGTATTCACAAACAGAAGGTATTGATTATGATGAAACATTTGGACCAGTAGCTAAATTGAATACTATCAGAATGTTAATTTCTTTAGCTACAAAGTACCATTGGAAGCTACACCAGTTAGATGCTAAATCTGCATTTTAGAATGGTGAGTTAAAGGAAGAGGTTTACCTTACTCAACCTGAAGGGTTTGTGGAACAAGGACAAGAACACTTAATGTGTTAGTTAAAGAAAGCATTGTATGGACTAAAACATGCACCTAGGTCATTGTATGAGAAGATAGACTCTTTCTTTCTTCAACATGGTTTTATGAGGAGAAAAAATGATCCAAATCTATATACCAAATTTGATGATCATGGGTATATAGTATTGATTTCCTTATATGTTGATGATTTGATAATTATAAGAAATGCAAAGAAATTAATTGATGAAATCAATGAGCATCTATCAAAAGTTTTTGAAATGAAAGATCTTGGTGAGTTACATTACTGCCTAGGTCTTGAAGATTGGAGAAATGCAGGCCAAACTTTTGTTTGTCAGAGTAAGTATATTAGATATAAGTACTTAAGAGATTTAAAATGGATCAGTGTAAGTCTTCTACTATTCCCATGCAACAGAATGTGAAACTTTGTGATGATGGTTCGAAGGAGGTGGATGTCACTGTGTATAGACAAATGGTGGGTAGTTTGAATTATCTCACCACAACCAGACCTCATATTGCATACTTTGTGAGTGGGTTAAGTCAGTTTATGGCGAAACCTCTAGAAAGCCATTGAAATGCAACAAAGGCAGTACTCGGGTATCTAAAAGGAACACTTGATTATGGTATTAAATATACTGATGCATCTGATATTGAGTTGACAGGTTACTCAGATTCTGATTGGGCTGACAATCCGGATGATCAAAAATAAACCACTGGATATGTGTTTGGCATTGGATCCAGGGTTGTTTCATGGAGCAGTAAAAAGAAGCCTACTGTATCTTTGTCTTCTACTGAAGCAGAATATAAAGCCTTGTGTGAAGCAACTTGTGAAGCTATTTGGTTAAGAAAACTTCTTCAAGATGTTGGAAAAGAACGAAAGGAACCTACGATGATCAAATGTGATAATCAAAGTTCAATCAGTATTGCGAAGAATCCGATTTTTCACACAAGGACAAACCATGTTGAAGCTCAGTTTCATTTTGTTAGAGAAAAGTTGCAGTCAAATGAAATAGCTCTTATGTATTGTAATACTAGTTAAAATGAAGCTGATATTTTCACTAAGCCTCTTGGAAAGATTAAGTTTGAGGTGTTTAGGGAGATTTTAGGTGTAGAAGTCAATCCATTCTCCATTAAGGGGGAGACTTGGAAATAATGGAGTAAGAGTGAGTTGTAAGCGTCAGTTCTAAGAGTCAGTTTGTAGTTCATTGTCTATAGAGTCTAGTTGTCTATAGTTTGCATGTAACCAACTCAGTAGAATCTTTTCCTATATAATGATGTAACGAGTCTTCATTGAATAATAGAGAAGTGAGTGTAGCCTCACCGTGTGCTATTTTCTCATATTTTATCTTGTAATATGCAACAAATCTGTAACAAGAAACAAAACAAATTAATTCTAGATGTTCAATAATTGATTAGTTCTATGCTAACAGATACTCGTTAAAATTTCTCCAATTTAAACACAAGATATGCAATCCTTACCTCTTTCAGTGGTCGATAATCATATTGAGTGGATTCGTCGTATGCATCTATTAACCAATCTATCAAAGTACCAGTGTTGAAAGCCCTGAGATATACAAATGGGTTTCATTAGTTATTAGTGGCAATCGCAACTTGATTAAAATTGTGCATTCACAGATTGCTTTTGGGAGGTAAAATTCTCACTTGCAAGTGTTGAATGTGTGTCATAAGCTCTCGAAGCCTCCAGGATGTGAAGCAACTTTATTTATTTCTGTCCATGCCTCTTTTATTCCATTGTAGCAACGCTCACTCACATTTTGTGACAGAGAAAACAATAATATTATCACAATGCTGATATATATAAATCTGGAAGGAGAGAACAAATCTATAAACATACTCTGAAGTCTCTTGTCACAACATTGTCATAACCATTCTGAGGTGTAATGTCATCGAAATACAATATAGGTGCCGAAGATGCCAATGCATCGATTGTAACGTGGGGATACTTTAAGCGAAACTAGGCAGCTAACACTGCAGCTAACACCATATGATTGCCATGTTTAAATGATTTCCTCAGTTGTCTGTGCGTTTCATTATTATAAATCAATATACTTGATATATTTGTAAAAGACGGAGGCACATCAAAGTTCGGGTATCGGCGTTTACAAACACCCGACACAAAAAGAAAAATAAAACAACTATTCCCAAATCATGAAACACGAACAAGATGTGGGCCCAACACTTCGAGTTCGGAGTTTTTGAAAACAAAAGAACTCCGCGCGCTCCAACAAATAAGCGTACGATAAAATGCTTTCAAAATTCAACGGAGAAAACACCTCCGAATACCCAAATGACAACTTATATTCAATGTGCTTTCATCAAAATCATAGATTACAATTCGTTTAAGGTATTTATAAAAACACTAACAAAAAATCCCTAATTAATAAAATAACAAAAATTACCCCTTCGATCTTAGAAAATATTTAAATAAGGCGGTGATGGTATCCTGGCCTTCAAAAGTTAAGTGGCCCACTGTTTGAGCAATTTAGGGAAAACCAGTAAAACGTGCTTAATCCTCGAGTCTTGAAGGGTCAAGACACCGATGCACCGTTATTCAGGGGTGAAATGATTACAATATTAATATATTCATCTTGATATAAATTACAACCAACTAAACAATGGTATTGTCAGTGTATTAGTGTGTTTTATTTTAAGCGAGCCTAATCAATCACATTAGCCACAATCTATTGAGCAAACATCGTGGACTAGAAAACCGACTGGTATCTTACTTCCACCATAAGATCCACCGAAGACGATGACAGGGCAGTTTTCTGCAGATAATTTTTTCTTCAAACCCAGAATTAGTGTTGCGTAATCCACCAGTGCTTGTGTGGAAGTGAAATAACCGAGTGTAGAGGCATTGCTGAACGATTCTTCTGGACTCCCAAAGGGCATCGACAATCCATAGTATCGGTGCTGAAACAAAGTTTGACACATTTATTGAGTAACGAAGTTTGAAACTCAATAATTCCATTGATCTCCAATCTATCAATCTGAAATAAATAAAAGTAACCTCAATGTAGACGACGAGTGCTTGGAATTGAGGAGTGTTCTCAATAATAAAGCCAGTGAAATCAAAGTCTCATACAATATAAGACTCATCGCCCATGTAAACAAAGATGGGAGAATGGCTTCGGGGACCTCCCCAATGCATTGCATTGACAAGATATCTCTGTTGGAAGGTGTGATATCCGTCTGGTCTGTAAGTAAAATGGTCGAGAATTTGAGTATAATAGTGTGTCTCGTATTTAGCACTGGAGAGGTCCAGTCCATCCTTATTGACTAGTGATTTCCTAGTCCTAAGAAGGGACCTCCTACGAGCACGACCTAATAAGGAAGAAGGGCTCATGCAATCTGTGGACTGTAAAAGAGTGCATGCCCCCACCATTACTAAAACAGGAAGAAGCACTCTGAGAGCATACTGATTGCCCAAGGCCATTGTTTTGTTGTGGCCTGGTTAAGTAATAATCACTTGCTCTAGAGAGTCTGAGACCGCTCAGCTTTATATTGATATGTGGGGTGGAACAGCTAGTGTCTTTTTAGGAATTTGCAATGAACTGGATTCTGTACACGACCCATCTCATCCGAAACGTGAAAATCGCTCGACACAAATGCGCTACCCACCATTAAAAGTGGTCTGCAATCTTGTGCGCTGATGACAATATTGCAACGTCAGGGAATCAAATTGACCAAATTTACATATGTGCTTCACATATGTTTCTTTTAACAAAGGTATATACATCTTTGTTAGTTGTATGTATACGCCAACTCCACTATCTAATGACTCTGAAAGTCAAAATAATTACAGGTAACAAAGGTACTTGCATCTTTGTTACCTATTTACATCAACTACACAAGTTTGGCAAAAGCCTGAAGATTTGGGGCTTTGTTAAAGTTCTGAATGGAATGCAGCTTCTGAGTCTCAGATGATGTTTGGAAACGGCCTGGCTTGTCGGGGAAAGGCAAATTTGGAAAAAACAATGGATGACGAAAGGCAAATTTGATTAGTGGTACTGGTGCTCTATCGAGGAGGATAGAAAATTCAAAGAGATGCACGTGCACCACTTGATTATGAACAAACTAAGTGTGATAGTGTCATTTTAAATTTTGGAGTTATTAAATATATAGAGATTAAATTTGTTAAAGTTTTATTATTATTTAATTTCATATGTTTTATTATTTGTTTTATATTAAATGAAAAAAAAATTATAATTCAAAAAATTTGATATTTTCCATATTTGAATAAGATATTTTACAATTCAATCCAAATAAATTCTATATAATCCAAATAAATTATATATAAAAGGGAAATTTTATAGATTAAGGTAAATCTTTAATGGGTAAGTGTAAGTTAATGATGGTGGTTCATTTTCTTATGATGCATTAGTGGTGCAAAGAAAATATGGAAAAGCAATAAAGCCCCCATCATTCTAAATCCAAAAAATCTCCTCCTTGAAGCCCCCAAGCCCTCATTTTTCTTTCCTAAATTTAGGGCACTGCTCATCATATGTCTAAAGATTTTTCCAAAAAGAATATGGAAACTCTTAAGTTATTAGAACTATCAATTATAAATCAAACCCAATGTTTAGCGAAGGAGTTTACCAAATGTGGAAAATCATACATTGGCCAAATTGGGTGATTGTTTAAATCTCGTCTTAAGGATCATCACGGGGGCTTCATCGTGTTGACCAATACCTTATCACATTCATTTATAAGGGGGGTTTTTAAATTGGAAAAAGGTATTGGAGGTATAAAAAGGGTCATCTAGTTAAAACATGGGTTTATTTTTATTGGAAAGATGTATTGGGAGGGGGATTCAATAAAATGATTTTTGGAGGTATTTTTCAATATCTAGTGAAATTAGGGATATTCTTTAATATCTCACGAACTTAGGCTCTATGTCACGGGTTCACTAAGTGAAGACCCTGTGAGGATCATATAGATGACACGTCCCAGAACCACATCTCTAAATCAACTAGCACAAAAGACTTCCACAACTCTAAACATCGTATATTTTTTGACCAAATTAGAATTCTTGTGTAACCTCCCTTTCAATCATCGTGAATCATTCGTGAAGCACTAGCTACAAACTTATTCAATCCTAGAATCCCCTCATACATCATCTAGGTCAATAAAAAAATTCTCCCTTTATTACATTCTAGTTAGAATTTCATAACCTCCTTCTTTTTAACCTTCTATTCCAACCTAAATTATTTTCCTTTATGCTCGAGCCCTAACTATTTTATTCATTTTTAATTTTCTTTTGTCTTCATGTATCCCTTTATATTCTTTTATTCTTCACAATGGTCATTTAACTATTATTTCCTAGTAATTAAATTACTTCTGGCTTGATTTATACCCCCACTTTTCCATTTTTTCTCATGAATATTTGTCTATTTTAATCAATTTTAACTTGTTTTCCTTTATATTTTAATAATTTTCCCAACAATGATTTTACTCATTTATTCATATTTCATAATAGTCTCTTAATGTTTTGGTAACTGTTGCCACGAATTGTTCCATAAGAAGGCAGTCTGACCATTTTGGATTTCCCAGAAGGCGCGATTGACTACAAGGTGTCGATTTTGCTTGGCAGTTGTCCAAATCAGGGAGCCTGGGGTATCTTTGTTCCATCATATGCAGATTCTTTCTGTTGTGTTGGGAGTATACTTTCTTCTCCAAATCTTGTCCCAAAGGTCATGAGGTCTCTTCAGCCATCTCCACCAGATCTTGGTGCTCAATACTTTATTCATTAGTGAAGGATCTTTGATTCCCAAGCCTCCTTGAGTCTTCAGTCTACAGAGATTTTCCCAGTTGATTAGCACAAAAATTTTCCCCGTTTTGAGCCCTTGCAAAAGAAATTTCCTTTGCAGGGTTTTGATAGTGCTAAGGACGAAGTTAGGGGCAACGAAGGCTGAGAACGTATAGACTGGAAGACCTTGTAGTACTGACTTGAGAAGGATGAGGTGACTGGGTAGATTGATAGCTTGGTAGGTCCAAGAAGAAAGTCTTTTTGAAAAGGAGGTGAGGAGGCTCTTCCAAGAGTTGTTTCTGAGGGCTCTTTCCAAGAGGGGGATACCAAGGTACTTGGATGGAAGGGAGCTTTGAATGAAACCCATGATTTCTGTGATGTGGAGTTGAATTGACAACGATGTGTTGAAAAAGAAGATATGGGATTTGTTCTTGTTGATGTCCATTCTAGAAGCCTCACAGAAGGTTTGAATAATGGAGAGGATTGTATGGGCCTCGTGAACAGTGGGGGAACCCATCATCAGAGTCATGAACAAATTGATTGTGAGATATCAGAGGATTGATGCCATGTAAGGGTAGCCCTTTTTTGTTTGCTATCGCAGCTTGGATAGAGCGACTGAGACCTTCTGCCATGATAATAAAGAGGAACGGGGAAAGAGGATCCCCATGCCTGATTCCTCTGGTGGGAGAGAAAGGGTGAGAAGGAAATTTGTTGATGAGGATTGAAAAGAAAGCAGAGGAGGTGAGGTTCAGGATCCAGTTTACCTAGGAGGGGTCGAAACCAAAGGCGAGAAGCATCGAGCACATATAGTCCCAACTTAACTTGTTAAAATATTTAGAAATGTCCAATTTTAAGAGCATACCTGGAGTGAGGGTCTTCTGAAGAGAGTGGATAACTTTGTGGTCTAGGATGACGCTATCCAAGATCTGTCTTCCCTCCACATACCCCGATTGTTCTGGTGAGATGATGAAGGGGAGGATAAGCTTGAGTCACCTTGCTATCACCTTGGTTAAGATATTTTAAATGGTGTTGTAGAGGGAAATCGACTGGAACTTCTTGGGGTGGTTCACAAGCTCTTCTTTGGGAATGAGGGTGAAGAAAGTGGCATTGAGAGCCAGGAGGACCTGACCTGGAAGTATGGATTCTTCAATGATGTCCCACACCTCCTCTCTAATCATTAGCCAACAGTGATGAAAGAAATATGCAGTAAAGCCATCCGGTCCCGGGGCTTTACCCTTGGGGGTGTCCTGAAGAGCCTGATCAACTTCCTCCAGCGTGATGGGTCGTGTTAGGGTTTCATTCTTTTCCTCTATGATTAGGGAGGGTTTGTGTTGCGTGATCTGGGCGATTGCTTGTGTTCTATCCTTTAGGGGCTTCGTCAAGAGATTTTGATAGTAGGGAACCAACTCTTCTTCCATCTCCTCATGGGTGTCCAGGGTTTGCCCATTTTTTGAGAGTAGCTAAGTGATGCGATTGGTGTGTCTCCTTTGAATGGTAGATCTATGAAATAACTTAGTGTTTATGTCACCTTCCTTGAGCCATTGAATGTGTGACTTTTGTCTCCACAAGATCTCTTCTTGGGCCTTTCTCTCCTCTAGCTTTTGACTTATTGTCGCTTCCTGTGATTTGAGGTCCTCAGATAAGCCCTGATCCCAGATTTGGCTTTGTATGGTGCCCATTTGGTCTGTTAGTTGTCTTTGGGCCTCAAAGATATTGCCAAAGGTTTGTTTGTTCCAGGTTTTGAGTTTTTGTTTGAAGTTTTTGAGTTTCTATTGAAACCTATACATCTTGGATCCGTGTGGCACAACCGCCTCCCTCCACCATGTGTGTGCGTTTTGATGAAATTCTAGATGATTGAGTCAAAACTGCTCCAGCCTAAAGGGTTTTCATCCTGGAGTTGTCAGAATGTCCAGCTAGAGTTGGATAGGCTAGTGATGTGACTCGTGGATATCGAGGATGCTCGCTTCCAGAGCTGTGCCTTCTAGCATATGAGAGTCAGATAGAATAAATCGATCCAGCCTGTAGGCTATCTGATGAGAACCGGTTCTACGATTTGTCCAGGTGAAGGTGCCATTGGAGGTGTCAATGTTAATGAGGCCTAAGATATCAATTAGGCGTTGAAAGTCCCCTGACTCTACCTCGATATGATGCATTCCTCCTCGCTTTTCATCCAGGTTGCAAATCGTGTTGAAATCCCCTCCCAAGATCCATCTGTTCCCCCCGGTTAAAGTGGCCAGGTGCTCCGGGATTCTTAGAAAGGCTTGTTTGTCTCTTGAGGTAGCTGGTCCATAGATGTTTGTTAGATAGTCAATTTTATTAGATCCAATGAGTCGGTAGGCAGTAGAGATGGACCATTTGGTTGTAAAAAAAATTCCATGGTGACCGAGATTGGGTTCCAAAGGAGAGCCAGTCCTCCTACTGCACCCATGGTCATCATATAGATGCCTTGTCCTTGCTTCCAACAGCTAGGGAGGAGCTTGTCCATTTCTTCTGTTGCGCACTTTGTTTCTTGGAGCATCATTTTGCCTAGTTTTTCTGCCATGATCATGTCCTGTAGTAACTTCTTCTTACTACAACCGTTGAGTCCCCTTATATTCCAAGAAATGATCTTCATGATGAGGATGGGGAGGGAAGGGGTGGAAAACTGTCAGATATGAGATGTATCTAACCTGAGTTAACCATGAAGTGTCCTATCTCTTGGATGAGCTTACTGGTGGATTTTCTTCCTCTTTTCTTTTCATCTTTCTAAGATTTGCATTGTTCTTTCTTCGCGTTTCCTAAGCCCACGTTGGACCTTGCAGTGGAGCTTGCTGAGGAGTTGAGGAAGATCTTGTGTACTTTTCTCAGTTGGTCTGGGGGGATGGTGTAAATTTTGTGGTGCCTATAGGCATGTTCCAGATGTTCCAGGTCAATGCCCCCTAGGTCTTTCTCATCTAGTCCCATTTTTGTAACTTCGTCTTCAATTTCTGAAGGTTCCAGGGCTGCGGTGGTGGAGCTCGGTGGAGAAATAATTTGGGTCTAACCTGGGGATTTCTTTTCTTTCCCTTTATCCAGGTTCTGATGTGTTTTCTCTGTGGATGGGGCCTGTGAGGCATCCATGCACTCTGGTTGTTGTTGTAAATTCTCAAATTGGTTGCTTGAGGTCGACTCCTTATTTGGTTGGGTTGCTGGTCGCCTGCCTCCTTGTCTGTGGTTGCCTGTCGTCGGGATGAAACCATCTTTGTATTTGTTTTCTTCTGGATTTCCCTCTTTGCTTGGTGTGTTGAGTGGGCAATCTCTAAAAAGGTGCCCATGCTCATGACATTTTCGGCATCTGAACGAAATGTGCTCATAGTCAATGGTTTGCATTCAGTCCTCATCCTGGTATTCCAGAGCAATGGATCTTGGTAGCAGTTTTGCAATGTTCAGATAAGCACATATGCGTGTGTAGGAGGTGTACCTTTGTTGCTTTGTGGCCTCCGAGGATTTGACATACACTCCAATGGTGTTTCCCATGCCTGCCAGAACCTCTTCCAGCTAGAACTCCTATGGCAAGGAATAGAGCCTTAACCACACTAGGGCATGTGCAAAGTCTTTCGTTTCAAGGATGAATTTTTTAGTCCAAAATCGCAAGAAGAGACCCGCTGAGTTCAAGAAATACGATTCTTCGTCGAAGATGTGATTTTTGTCCTCTAAGTTGTGCAGGATTATGGTGAAAAATCCCTTGGAACCCAACTGCATATCATAGTGACCTTTGGGCTTCCACCATTGGTGTATCCATTTTACCAGTTCCTTTTCTGAGGGTCAAAGCCCTAGAAATTTCCCCACTAAAGCGTAGTCTCTCATGTATTGCTTTTGTTCCTCAATCATGGGTGTGCTTACGATGTATTTTGGGGCTTGCGGCGCTTGGGGAATGCATTTCCCCGGTATCCATGGACGTGTCACGCTTGTTGCAGTTGGTGTTTTCCTTGAATCAATGTCCATCTCTCGGTCTTTGAATGTGCCCTCAAAAATAAGCTGCGAGCGAAGATCTGGAGGAGGCTCAAAAGTTGGGCACTTGGAACTCCCTCTGTTGTTTCCATGCCCCCTTGCCTCACTGTATGAGGGACCTCGCGGCCCTTCCTTGCTAGGAATCATTGTGCCCATGCAAGGGCGTCCAAGTGCACCAGGGCTGACGAAACCCTAACCCTAGTGCCTTATTGGTTTTCTCTCGTTATTACTGGTGTCATTATTAAAGTGCATTTTTACTCAAAACCTCATGCATTAAAATAATTAATTATAAATTCCATAGAATGTGTAAGTAAAGTGATTTAAGAGAAGTTTTAAAATAATAAATTATAAAATTTTTCTAAATTAAAATTTTTCTATTAAAATTGTTATTAATATTTATATAGATATTTTATAAAAAAATATATTTGTATAAAATTAAGATTACATATTTTTAAAAAAATTATATGATTTTATTAAAATTAGTTTCTATCAAAACCATAAAAATATTGTTTTTTCTCAAATATTATTTAGAGGTAAGGAAATAAGTTAAGACTCAATACCAAAGTATTTAGAAAGAGCCAAAATCTACTTTCGACCAAATGGTGACTCATTTCACATGACTACATGACTATGGCAGCAGGGCTTTTTACAAATAAAATTTTGGTTATTTTCTCATAAAATATTTAAAACATATAACCTAAAATTCTTTGAAGTCCATATAAGATAAGATTGTTTTAAAATGCTTTGAAGTCCATACACTTCTGTAGCATCATCATAAACTACTAATCGACATAAAAACGAGCGCTTCCATATGAACGC